>JAVKOQ010000732.1:0-14963 GCA_031835245.1 Balamuthia mandrillaris
ATTCTTTTCAGGACTGAATGATAGAGCAAATAGTATGGATGTTGTAGTTGAACTCAAGGTCTTCTTTGCTTTGCTGAGTCTGTGTCTTTGACTTTTACAATGCTTTTACAGTAATGAGACCACCAAGATAAAAAGTTACCTGCTTCTCACAGTTAGTCTTCCTTTTATACTGTGTTGACAACTGTCCTGCTAGCTCTTTTATGTCCTTATGTACAGCTGCACATAGCTCCTTTCTAACTGCAAAGACAAGGAGGTCCACTGCATTGCCACTGTGATTCTCCTTTGATCCAGAGATTGGTTCCCATTTTCTTTCCATCATAGGTCACACCGCATAGGATAAGAGCATAACTGCCATCTTTAAACTCTTCCCAACAAGGTACGTGCAGCCAACACAGTATAAACAAAAAGGAGAATCTCCTTTTGGAAATTTGAAAAGGCAAAAAATAATTTTTTAAATAGAAATGAAAATTCAATTGAAGAGGAGGAAGCAGCTGAAGTCAAAGAAGTAAATGCAGAGAATATAGGAGTATGTTGTTGATTTAAAGCAGTCATAGGTTGAAACTAAGTAATAAAAGGATTATCCAAAGGGGATGAAGGGGGTTGTAAATTATAAATCAATGCTTGTAAGCGAAGTTTGAAAGAAAGCAAAATAGTGGAAAAAGTAGCTTGAGTACCTCGAATGCATTCTTCTTCTACACAAGATTTGGGTATCAAATGAGGAATATGAGTGGAATATAAAGATAGATTTGGAAATCCTTTTACCAATGAAATGGGTTTGCTCCAAGGAGCATGAATGTTGGATTTCACTTGTAAAATGGGCCATGTTGGAGGGCAGGTCATTGTAGGAGTGGGATAAATAAATTTGAAAGATAGAGGTTGGGAATGACCTTCAAGATTTACCAGGAAAGGATGCAACCAACCTTTGAAATCCCAGACCCATTCCAAAGGATATATAATTCTGGACGAGTTTAATCTAATGTTAAATAAGAAGAGTTAATGAATGTAAAGAATTGCTCCAAGGTTTCAATATCAAATTTGAGTAATGCCTTACAAAAGGTGGAAAACATTAGATCCACATCTTAATGAGTATGTCCAGGTGGCAAAAAGCAAAGTTTGATCTTGGAAAACATCTTGAGATGCACTAACCAACATAAAAAGGCCAATAAATACTTGTTTTTGTTTTCTTTGTAGCAGTTATCAGCTTGAAGGTAGAGGGTTTGGTTGGGATGGGCTTGAATGGGTTGTTGTAATGTTTGCCTAAAAAAGTAAAATAAATGACTGATTACTAAATTGGCATCACGTGACCACTGATCAAAATGATAACACAGATAACAATGATGATGCCCATGATCTATCAGTCCGAAACAAGAGACACCAATAAACTTTTTGATGGTCCAGCCTTTTGGGGGAGTATGATGATGGGGAAGAGGAATGACCTCTGTATAATCCATAATGATGGAAATGTATTTGAAAGGAGAGGCTTTGGCTTTAGCACGATGCTTGTAATACTTCTCTTTGTGTAAACGAACAAAGTGCAAATGATCAGGATGCTTGTAATACTTCTCTTTTGTAAGCCTTGCAATGCCTCCACACTCTTGCATTGTTTAAAACGAACTAAAAGCTGAGCACATTGATCACATTTTCCTAATCTGGTTTGCTAATACAGAAAGCAATAACAATTATCCATCAACAGGTTGTTAGAATAAAAACAATGAATCATTTCTTTCTTTTGATATACTCTCTCAAAAAACAAAGCTTACCTTGGAAAAATGAAGATAAGAGAAATCTTCATGCAACATTTGCAAAAAGCGTGCATAACTGATGCTTTGGTCATGTCCTAGGCTTAAAACCATTTCTTGATACAAGGCTTTTCAATTCAATATCATTGGAATCTGAATGACTTCAAAGTTTGGCAAGGATTCTCCCATATTGGCAAAGTACACTGTGAGCCAGGCTTTGGTTTGTGAATAGGTGGTGAGGTGTCAAACCAGGCCACGATTGCAATGAAGAGGTAAAGTGGCTCCCGTTTTCCACAAGTCCATGCAGGCATAAAACTTCTTATTGGAAAGGGCCAGCCATAATTGGATCGCTTTGTAACAAACCAGATGACCAGCCAAAAGCAATTGTTGCTTGGAGGGCCTGACAGCTCGGGTCGCTTGATAAGTCCTATTTAAAGAAACCTCATAAGTCAGCCAGAAGAATCAACGAAAGCTAAACACTTTACAAGAAAAAAAATGGCAGCAGAATAGATAAATAGTAGTAGTAGTAGTAATAAGAAGTTTATTTGCTCTGAGAGCAACACCAATCTATACATAAAAAGTAAGCATTGTACATACATAGTGTACTCTTACTTCTCTTACTCCCTCATTCTCAATGCCTTTCCAATTGTTATGATAGTTCACAAGTGAAAGGTGTTGACTGAGATTTCAGACTAACTTTGTATCATCTTGCTATCCTTTTTCTTTCCCTTTCCTTTCTTCTCTTTTCTTTGCTTTTACATTACTTCCAAAGATTGATAAAATGCAGAAGAACTTCCATGCTTCCAACTTGCTCTTGCTGCCCATAATCTCCAGACTCTTTTACAACTTTGCTTACATTGTTCCATCTCTTGATCTCTGTTGCATTTCTTTCCACTTGAGAATAGATAAATAATCAAAAGGATATAAGAGGGTATTGGCTGTGCTGTACACACAATATCTGCCCTTCACAATGAAGGTTGCTAAATTCTTTGTTGAAAGGAAAGGGCGCTTTTGCATTGTATGATGCACTTAACACTCTTGCTTGCTAGAAAAATTTGAAAAAAATTGCTTTTCATTGGATAGGAAGGATAGCCAACGCCTTCCATACAATAGTAAAGAGAGAGAGAGCCGAAGAGGGCTGATTTGCACTGCACGGTGTAGCCAACGCCAGCCATACAAAAGAAAAGAGAGCAGAAAAGGGCTGATCTGTGCCATATGGCGCAGTCCATGCCAGCCATACAAAAGAAAAAATTGTGGAAAAAGGCTGATCTGCGCTGTACAGCACAGCTATGCCTACCATACAAAAGAAAAAATTGTGGAAAAAGGCTGTTCTGTGCTGTATGTTGCAGCCCATGCCTGTTATACAAAAGAAAAAAGAGCGGGAATGGGCTGATCTGCGCTGTATAGTGCAACCCATGCATGCCATACAAAAGGGCTGATCTGTACCATACAGCACAGCTGATGCCAGCCATACAAAAGAAAAGAGAGTGGAAAAGGGCTTATCTGCGCTGTATGACGCAGCCAACGAGCTAATCTCGAAATTTGAATGCAGGCAAAAAAACAAAAGAAAAAGGGATAATGGCATAGCAATGGTGGTCTCTCTTTCAAACAAAATGCAGGCTGAACAGATTTGACAACTGAGAACAATACAAACCATTATGCTTCACAGTCCTTTCACAAGTTGAACTCAAAAGAAAGAATCATGATGTTGGATGTCAGATAGCACATTCAAGCCCCTTTTTTATGGGAACAAAACGCTTTTGAATTTCCTTCAACTTACCATCACTTCTTCCAGCACCATATCAGCGATGCTCTCTGTCATTGGTTGCCCTCCACAAAGTCTGCAGCAAACCACAACGATTTGACTACCAATCAAACGAAATTCAAAAGAAAAAAAAGAGGGCCAAAAGCAAAACAAACTCCCAAAGTTTTATTTTGTCACAAAAGTGCACAACCATTCACACTGTTTACACATATTCCTTGCTTTTTATTTTTGCTGTTGTGGTTATGTCAGACAACAAGAGATTGACAGTGAAAGAACCGGCAAAGGATTGAGGACCTTGGTGGACAATGGACCACCAAGGACACCAAATCTGTCTTGTTGTACAAATTGCAAATGCTACAAACTCCTACATCGAACTCTTCTTCCAACCAACCATTGGACCTCTCGGAAACAGATGAAGGCTCATCTTCCTCCCCGTTTAACAGGTAAAACAACTTGCTCTTAATTTTGGTTTTTCTGGTGAGTGACTGAGGTTTTTTATTGTAGTAGTTCAACATGAAATGATTGGATTTTGCACGAGAGCAACTTGGAAGCTGTGTATCTATTTTGTGCACCAGATAGCGTAGATGAGGAAACCAAAGAGGTGGCAGAACTTTGTAAAACTTGGCTTCAGGAGGGAACTCGTTTGGTTCTATTGAAAGCTATCACTATGAAAGGTTTGTGCTTTTATTTTTGTGTTATAGTCAATGGCTGAACGGCCACTATTCACCTTGCTTCTTTTTTCCTCAAGGGAGAAGGGCCAGTCCAGCTCCATCCTACTTTTGCCCTTTCTCTTCTCTCATTCAAATTATTATTTGAAGGGATGGTGTTGGCTGCACCATACAGCGCAGATCAGCCCTTCAGCTCATTTGCTGTGCTGGACAGTGCAGCTCAGCCCTTCAAATCCTCCAGTACTTTAGAAGGGAAATCATTGGCTGCACCATATGACACAGCTCAGCCCTTCAAATCCTCTGGTATTTTTGAAGGGAGGGTGTTGGCTGCGCCGTATGGTGCAGATCAGCCCTTCAGATCAACACTTTCCTTTTATAGTTGGGGTGATGATTGCCTCCGTATGGCGCAGATCACAGCTGCGGCCTTAATTTCTTGTTTGGCTGGCAAGAAAAGGTTATAGTCTGCACCATATAGCGCAGCTCATGCCTTTGGCCTTTTTCTCTCTTGTTGACTAGTTGAAGGGCATTGGCTGCGCCATATGGCACAGCGGATACCCTCCACAGTTTTTCATGCCTTCTTTTAACTTTGTACTGTCATTAACTTCATTTGTTTTATCAAGTTGGCATCGCCCTCTAAAACCGGAGGGGTTGAACAAGCTGCTGGCCACATTCAACTCAGGCGACATTTTGATGAACGCTCTTCTTTATTATTGATGGAACTGCCCTCAGCTCTGTGGGTGCATCCAGAAAGCAATCAACAAGAATATGTATGTCTTGGAGGTAACCATCGATGTGCAGCAGCCCACGTATTGTACTATGAAACCCAGAGCTGAAAGAGTTAACTTGGAGGGCCAAAGTGCTGCCATTTGATGGCAAACAACTTCCAAGTGTGGCTGTCTTGGACAAGGTACAATACCTTGGAGTTTTCTGTTTCTTTTTCTGTTTTTTAACAAGGTGATGTTATACCACTCTCCCATAATACCTATCCCTATCTTTCCTTGTATATATATCTCTTTCTTTCATTCTATTAAAGGTCTTTTCCCTGCACACAACGAGTTGGTATCCATTGGGTTGTTCCCTTACCGGCCTTATCACAGTGACTTACTCATATTTCTTGGAAGTTGTCTGCCTGGGACAACCTGGTGTTGTCCAAAGGAGTCAATCAAGAGACAGAATGGGATATGGTCCGTGTTGTGTACAATCATCTCACGAAAACACCTTGAAAGAGATATGGGCAAGGCACCTCGAGAATCCCAAGGAAGAATGTTATATACCAACTTCAAAAGATTGGTACGCCGCATTGCAATCTTTTCTTTCTCTATCTTGTCACTACTACTTTTCCTCATGAAATGTGCATACATGCAGATGTGGAAACACATTGGTCGAAAAGCTATGCATGAAGAACTGGAATTGTATCATACTGAAAAAGAGATTCCTTTAGCCCACTTGGAGGAAGTCCGAGATCAGGTGAACAGTGGCGAGTATGATGAAGAGTTCTTTGAGAAACAAGGCTTATCTGGAGATACTGCTTTTCACCAGGCAATTCAAGTATGCCTTTTCTAAAGTGCATTGGTTTCTATGGCATTGAAGTTGAGTTAACATTTCTTTTTGCTATCTTTCATTCATTTATTCATTCATTGCTGCTAGCAACACATACCCTCCGATGAACCAGCTTCTTCTCCATTCCACTCAAACACCACTACACCTCAACCCTCTTCACCTCCTTCACCAAAACCATCTCCTGATATTGAAAGGAAAAAAAAAGAAAAAGCAAAAAAAACAACAACCAAAGACCTCTTCCAAACACCAGGCCAAAAAAGCAAAAAACCATCATTGTGGCAGACCCAAACTCAACACTCCTCCTCAACCCTCCAAACAATTGGCCCACCAACTTAACAAATGGGGAAAGGACGTGCTTGCTTCTCATTCCCCTCCTACCAAGTTCAAAGTGATCATTTATGATAATTTACCAACACATGCTCCCTTGATGCTTGATTCCTTGGGAGTACACTGTCAAAGTAAGTCTTTTTTGGGTAATTTTTTTCAAAGAACTCAGATTGCTGTCTGTCTAATTTTCTCTCATTCTTCCCAGACCATCATGTGGAAATGGTTTTGTTGATAACTACCAGTTATACTCACTTGCACTTACTTGGCCATGAATCAAATCAATCAGTCGATGCCTATAAACAAAAGCAACGTCAGCTTTTGATTAACTTGAAGCTAGAAACAGTTCTTGTTTTTGGGTACAAACCTCACCATTCCAACCATAACAACAAATCACAATGATGTGAGAATGCCATCTTTGTGGCAGTGTAGAACAAAGGCCAAACACAGTTGCAGGATGATTCTAGTTCGATTACTTCTTCTCTGTTGACCTTGGAGGCATGGCAACCAACTTCAGTGGTGATTCCAATCAAGGGACCTCAAGCTCAGGAAGGACAAGTGGCTGATCAGGGGAATCTCTCTTCTTCTCCTGTTCCTCCTTTAAATGTGTATCATTATTTGCTGAACACATTCACAGAGCCTAATGATGTGGTGTTGGCCTTTAATCCCACAACAGGTTGTTTGCCTGTAGTTTGTTTGGAAAGTAAGTTCATCTTTTTGTTTTTCCTTTCCTTGTTTCTTTTGGTAATAAACTAAAACATTTATAAATGTTGGCAATGCGTCATTTTGTGGCCTTGTTTCCTGGTTCTGGAGCCACAATCTTAGCAGAGCATGCAAAATTATTAGCAACCACTGTGCTGAATAGAAACAAGGTGCAAAAAGGCTTGGAAGAAAAAACAAAAAGTTCTGAAAGAAGATTTACCAACAAAAAATGCAGAGGATGAAGATGATGAAGTTCCAAAAGATAGTGATCAATCTGAAGAGGAAGATGAGGAACTTCCAAAGCTTACCCCCAAAAACCAAAAAAAATCAAAAGCACAACAAAATGAAAAAGATAAAAGTAAAGAAGTCGAAGAAGTAAAAGAAGAAGAAGAAGAAGAAAGAGAAGAAGAAGAAGAAGAAGAAGAAGAAGAAAAAGAAGAAGAAGAAGAAAGAAGAAGAAGAAGAAGAAGAAGAAGAAGAACAAGAACAAGAAGAAGAACAAGAAGAAGAAGAAGAAGAACAACAAGAAGAACAAGAAGAACAAGAAGAAGAAGAAGAAGAAGAAGATACAGAAAGTAAAAAGAACAATAATAATAGTGATGAGGATTTTTCAGATTCTGATAGCAACACATCTTCTTAATCACCAAATCAAAAAAAGATAAAGGAAAAGACAAATTAGATAATTAAATTCTGTTCTTGAAATACCAACTTTCAAACAACAATAATAAAAATGTTTTCTTTAATATTTATAAGATACTATATTTGTAGAGCAGAATTGGGCTGGTTGACCATCAAGGCCTACTGTGAGTTGGAAAGACAAGCAGTAATTCGTCATGCTGAGAGGCAAGATGGCCACTTTGAGCTACTTGAAGAGGTAAGCCAAGCAAGAGAAGAGGAAGGTGAGAAGAATGAAGGTGAGAGAGGTGAAGGGACGAGTGTTGTTGAAACGAAAGCCAAGAGGATGAGGGCCGTAACTCGAGTAGCCAAGGTGGAGTATGCGGCTGAAGGAGAAAGAGGAACAAGAGCATGGCTATGGCATAACTTCTTGACAAATGGAAGATATTTGGTTGGACAACAACGGAGCTTAGTGATTACCAACCCAAGGAAAGAACGTTTGATGAATGCTATTCGTTGTGGTGGACTGCCCATTGGAAAAAAGTGGGGAGCCAATTCAGCAGTCTGAGGAGGATAGTAAGTGCCTTGCATGTAGTGCTGAGGAAGAAACAGCAGAACACTTCCTGTTAAGATGTCCAAATCTTTGGGAAGATCGCTTTAGAATCTGGAGTGTGGACAATGGAAATGAAGAACAAGTCAGAAAGCTGATTATAGAGGACTGTACAACAAAGCTCTTGACAAGTGGAAAGAAATGCAACAGAGCTCAAGAGATGGAAAAATGTAAGCAAAGTTGTAAACGAGTCTGGAGATTATGGGCAGCAAGAGCAAGTTGGAAGCATGGAAGTTCTTCTGCATTTTATCAATCTTTGGAAGTAATGTAAAAGTAAGGAAAAGAGAAGAAAGGAAAGGGAAAGAAAAGGATAGCAAGATGATACAAAGTTGGTCTGAAATCTCAGTCAACACCTTTCACTTGTGAACTTGAATAACAATTGGGAAGGCATTGAGGATGAGGGAGTAAGAGAAGTAAGAGTACACTATGTATGTACAATGCTTACTTTTTATGTATAAATTGGTGTTGCTTTCAGAGCAAATAAACTTCTTATGACTATAAGATACTATTTCATTCATATAAAAAATAATTTATGATTTTCCTTATTAATAAAATTTGAAAAAAAATTATTTTTGATGTTGGAAAAAAGTCACAACATCTGGTTGTGCTACTTGCATACATTTCCAAATTTTATCCAATTACATTTATGCTATTTGTCCAAAAGATGGTTCTTCAGAGGACTTTTGGCTTGCATTTATTCATTCCACAACACCTCGTAAAGCTACTGTATCATGGTATACAAAACAAGGTCAACATTATTTTTTACAAAAGGAAACTCAAAACATATATCAAGCATCTTTTTTTTGGGGTCCTTTAGCATAAACCTCAGATCACAAATTATCTTTTGCTTACAAAGCTCAAATTTATACAGAATTAGATAGATTCGAAAAACAGCATTCATAAATCTTTGTATTTTGTTTAATGTTTAATAGTAGATTTTTTATATCAAATGTCTTTAAATAATGCTTTATAAAAAATAATCTTTAGAACTTAAACAATGTTCTCAAACCATAAAAAATATTTTTAGAAATCAAAAAACTTTTTTTTCTTCTTTTTGTTAAGGGAATAATATTATTGTTTTGACTAAAAATTAATTTTTAAGAAAATTATTTTTTTAGGACCTGAAAAATATTTTTTTTGCCAATTCATCCAAGTGAACAACAAAAGGAGATTCTCCTTTTGGTTTGTATTGTATTACTATCCTGCACAAAAGTTGCTCCTTGCATGGGCTGACCCATGGGTCTTGCAGAAGGGAAGGAGAGAAGAAGGAAAGGAGAGAAAAAGGCAGGGCAAGAGAAATAAAGGGAACACACAAGTGAAAATAGACCATAACAACAACAGCAAGCTGGTGGTGCTGAATGACTTCTCAGAGAGAGAGAGGAAAGAAGGAAGAGAGGAGAGGAGCAGGAAGAAGAAGAGAAAAAGGAAGTGAGAGAGAAAAAGAAAGAGAGGAAGCATACTAGCAAGCAAGGTGCATTAATAGAATGAGACTATTAAAGTGATTCAGGTTATATTAGTGAGAGAGAAAGAGAGAAAGAAAAGAGCAAGAGCTCTCAGTGATAAAAGGTGGCAAATAATGCAGAAAAAGTCATCATTTCACCATTACACTTTTCCAACATTCCCCAACAAAACATAAACCAGGTGCATCAATGAAAGGCAAGATGGCAACTCCTCTGAACCACTTAACTCCAGTTCAATTCGTGCCACCTGTTGCACACCAGGAGAACAAAAGGAGGAAGGAAATGGCAGATGGTTGTATGCTCTTAAGCCTTTCTTTTGACTGAATGTTTACTGAGCAACAAACATCTTTGCACACAAAGAGAATAGCAGGAAAGAAAAGAGAGGAGAGGGGTAGAAGCAGAAGGCCAGGGAAAAAGGAGGAAAAGGCCAAAGGGAACAAGAACCACAAGCACTTGTGTCATTTTTTGTTGTCAACCACAAAAGAGAAAAAAGAGAGGAAGAAGAAAGGGCATAAATATTACCTACCTGAGGGGTCTTGAGTGTCGACAAAAATACTTGTGGCAACCATGGGCCTTTATCCCAAGACTGTAGAGGATGAACAGACAGATGGATGGACGAAAAGACTTCCAAGTGGCTTTTACTGTCCTTGAACAGGCTAACTCTTGGCATTCTGTTGCTGGCAGAGAACAGCTAGCTATGAAGATGAAGACCAACAGAAACTTTGTGAACAATAGCCACTGCTTTAGACAGGTGTTTGCAAAATAGATCAAGTGATGTTTGAGGCAATGAGTCAACTAGTAATACAATGTCTCAGTGTGGTGATGGCAACGGTGATGGCGGTTGGCAAGGTGGCCATCAACATGACCATTTCTTCAGCCATTTGCTCCTTGACCATCATTACTACATCCACCAGGTCATTGATCATAGCTTCATCAGTAGCTTGGAACAACCCTTGTATAACTAGCTGTGGCATATGGGGCATCTTTGCCAGTGCCTTGTTCACTGGGGAAAACAATGTGAAAGACACCCTTTTTGCTGACAAGACTTGGACAAGGACACTCAACAGCCTCTTCATCAGGCTTGTACTCTCTTTCTCTCTTTTTTCCTCTCTCTTTCTAACCATTTCTGTTTTATTATACCACTTTTCCAAAATACCTATCCTTATTTCTCCTTGTATATATATTTCTTTCTTTCATTCTATTGAAGGTCTTTTCCCTGCACCAACAAGTTGGTATCCATTGGGTTGTTCCCTCACCAGCCTTATCACAGTTCTTGTTCTCTTCTGTTTTTCAACAAACTACACAACAAACACACAAAACGAGCGGAAAAATGCGGAAAAATAGGACTCTGCCACGCAAGAGCACTGAATTGATTGACAGTCAGGAGAGGGAACAGGTCCTACGTCGATGGGTGGATCTGGCCATGAAGGAACGTCTTAGACTGGGGACCCTAAACGGTAATCGTTCGTGGAAGCCCGCTTTGCAAGCTGTGCAAAAAGAGGCAAAGATCCCCGAGTGTTTTGTCAAAGGGGACAAGCTAAATCAGTTTCTGGAGGAAGCGTTCAAGTTGGCGGTGGAAAAGTATGGGCACCTGAACACTACCACAGTCAAGATTCCTTCTCCCAGGGTGAACCAAAAGGAGGAGGACGACAGAGGGGCAGAGGATCAGTGTAACTCGGTAGCGGATTCGCCCCGCCGAGAGGAAGGGACAAGTGTTGTGCCCAAGGGGAAGATTGATTCGGACTCAGTCAGTGCAGACGGCGTTAAGGAGCGAACCAATAGTCAAGTGGCGCTGCTGTTTGATTGTATTAGCCGTGGAATCGGGTAAACGTCCCACCCCACAACGCTAAAAGTCCCACCCCTTCGGTAAACGTCCCACCCCTCAGGTAATTTACCCACCCTAATATGTATTTATAACAACCTATTATTTTTGTGCTATTTTGCCACCAAAGCGTGCGCTGGCCATTATTTTAGAGAGTGGAGAAAAGGGATCAGAAAAATCAAAAATTTATTTTTTAGGGGGCTTTTTTTTTTCGTTTTGTTCTTTTGGCCAGTCTTTTCTTTGTCACGCTGGGCACCTTTTCTTCGTTCTGTTCTTTTTTTGAGGAGAGAGGAGCTTCACGACCTGTGTTTTCTGGTACCGTGGGTTGGGCTTCAGTTGTCGTTTTGGAGAGAGAGGCTTCCTTTTGTCCACTCGGGGATCCTGGTAGTTCACCACGGGTGCGACGCCATAGATCTCTTCCGTTTTACAGTTCTTTTGCCATTGAGAGGTACGCTTTGCTTTGCACTCTTCAAAAATGACAAAAATCAACTTCAGAAAAAGAATCTGCTTGATACAAAAAGTGACAAACATACCACTTTGCGTTTTTGTTTTTTGATTTTGTTGTTTTTTTGGTGCAGCCGCCGCCACCGCCGCTGCCTTTTCTTTGTTGTTTCAGGTTTTGTTAAATTTGATTGAAAGGTACGTTCGGTTTCTGGTGTTTGTGTGAGGTGTTAGCTAAAAGTAGGAAAGGAGGGAGAGATTTTGTTTAAAAAAAAGAGATACTAACTTAATTCAAGCAAACATTCTTCTGTGAGTCGCAGGTTGGTTGCTACTTTCGGCCTCTTTGTTGTTTTGCGCGGCCTCCCAGGTGATGACTTCCCTGTAGCATATGCGATTGCTTGTTCTGCTTCTTCCTTGCTAGAGTACTCGATTTTTGGCTCCACTGGATGTTGATGCTTTGTTCCTTGATTTTTGTTTGCATTCAGTTTGTCTTTCTCCTTATCCTTCTCCTCCTCCTCCTTCTCCTCCTTCTCCTCCTTCTCTTCTTTCTTATTGTTGTGTTCTTCTCCTTCAGAAGTTTCTTCCTCAAGATCTCCGCCGTCGTCCTCACCAAGTTCATCCATTGATGGCTCCTCCAACAGTAGCAGCGCCTGCTGTTCCTCGTCCTGTTCATCTCCCTCCTCTCCTTCCACATCTTCATCATCAAGGGTAACAGGCGCTACACGTTGCTCCAGGGAGTCAGTATCATCTGCTTCAACGATGTCATCTTCAACTATTCTTGCCACTTGGGAGGTGCTGCTGTTGGTGCGTCTTGTTTGTCTTTTCAGCCCAAGCTCTAAAAGGTTCTGATCTGAAAATGTTTTCTGTAGATGAGCAGCAAGTCCAAAAACGTGTTTGCACCTCCTACCATAATACCGAAAGTAAGGACAGGTGCATGAAGGCAATTCTATAGTCACGTCGTACTCATTCCATTTGAAAACGCCGTCAGCAAGCTCTACAAAATGTGCGTTCAATCCTTCTTCTACCTCTTTTTCCTCTCTGTCGTTGGTGTTGTCATCGTTTTTGCTGCCATTCTCTATTTCTTCTTTTTCTTTCTGTTTCTCACTCTGTTGGTGCTGTGCCAGCCGCAATCCCTCTTGATATCTCCTCCAAAGCCGGCAAACACCAAGGCTTGGGCGTTGCTGTAGTACATCGATGCGGTTGAGCTCCACATTGTAGCGGCGAAACACATTGTCTGCTAGCGTTAAGACCAAGTTGTGATCCCCTTTGGTGCCTTTGCAGTGGAAATCACGAAGAATGCTACGAAAGATCGGCTCTGTTGCATTGTTGGTATTCCACAAGCCCTCTCGGTACCCAGGACGATCAATGCTTTTCCACGTTGATGCCCATGGAGGAGAAAGCCAGTTCTTGTCAAAGTACTGCCAAAAACGGGTAATCCTCTTTTTTTGGCAATAGTTCTTCAACACTTTTGTTGCTTCTTCCTCTGCATCTTCTGTCATGGCATGTTGCAGTCTTTTTAACAAACCCAATACACTTCCATCATCCTTCCCTTGTTGTTTGGTATTATTGTTAGTTTCTACTTGTATGAGCAACAACGAGAGGGAGAGAGCAGATGCATGAAAGAGAGAGAACAAACCATACTGCGCAACTTTTTTCTCCACAGTTGTTGTGCATGAAAGTCACACAACACCACCTGAAAGCCAGCACTTGTCGCCCCGTTACGCTCCACCTTGTCTTTGTCGATCATTACGAAGGGTTGCCACGTAGGTTTTGGGGAGTAGATCGTTGTCGTCTGTGTCTCAAAAAAGTGACGAACAGACGAAAGGAAAAAGCGCACAACTGCTGCTCGTTCCTTGCTAGCAACAGCGAAGGCAACAGGCCAGCTCCGTCCCAAGTCATCTTGCACCACCAGTGCCCAAACGGGGGGATGTGACTTGGATAGCTTGTAGATGCTGTCCAGGCCGACTACATCCTTACCCCATCGCTGAAGCACAGTGACTGCATAAGGCGCGATCAGAAAAATCATCCATGGCCGACGGGCCGCCGTGCGATCAAGGATGTACGTTTCACGGCTCTCCAAAGGTGGGAAAAGGATAGTAGAAGCCAGTTCTGGCCGATTCAAGGCCTCTTGGAGGGCTTCTGCTCTGGGTTGCCCTTTCTTGCCGATTCGCAGTTTTTTCCTTCCGTTGTGGATTACAGTGGCAATCTCCTGCACAGTGGGTACATCCCGAGCATCCTTGACCAGCTCACAAGCGCCCCCCAGCAACATTCGTTGCAGCTCGTGCGCCGTCATTGCTCCTCCTCTCCCATTCATTCCGTCTTCTTTTGTTCCTTGCCCATCCATCTGGCGGAGCCACTGCCGAAGCGCAGGTGTCATAGGCAAAGCGGAAGGCGCGCAAAACCCAGGTCCGTGGCTTTGGGCTTCCTTCTGGATGTAGATGTAGGCAGTGTTTAGCTCATCTCTAAACACCACCCAACGGCTTTGTACTTCACAGTCCTTTAGTTTTTTGTTCTTCTTTCCTCTTGCAGGAGGAGCACAGGCAAAGCCGCCAGAGCAGTGAAGATTCTCGCTGAGTGCAACCTCAAGGACCCCATTCTTCACCTTCTTGACTTTAGGCGCCACCAACACTTTCACTCCTTCAAGGGTGGTCCGCGGATTACTAAGCACCTTCACTCCTGTTCGCTTTGTAAGCCCACGAGTTGATCTCCATTGGACTCGATAAAAGGTCGGAGCATCCTCTCCACCATTGTACAACCGTGAAAGCTGCTGCAATGGAACCTTTCGTTCAAAAATCCACCCGTAAATCTCGGCAAATCTTTTTTTCTTCGCTTCCATAATGAGAAAAAAAAAAGGAAAAAACAAAAAGCCAAACAAACAAAAAAGGTGTGTGATGGTTGTGTGTAGCTGTTTCTAGTTGAAAGAAAAAAGTTAAAGAAGAAGACCTTGTTACAACCCAAGAAAAAGTAACGGTAACGTTATTGAAAAAAAAGGCGGGAACAAAAAGAAAAGTATGGCGGGCAAGAATGGTGAGAGGAATAACCGTTGACCAAGGATACAGCATGCTTTCAATTCCTGACAGTTTCTTTTACAACGGTTATTCCTCTCGCCAAGCAAAGAGAAACACAGTAGCAATGTAACGATAGAGTTACTCATAATTCATGTCACCCTAATAGGTTGGGACTTTTACCTGAGGGGTGGAATTTTTATCGGTGGGGTGGGAAGTTTATGGTCGTGGGGTGGGATATCTACCATTTTT
>JAVKOQ010000733.1:0-14852 GCA_031835245.1 Balamuthia mandrillaris
ACCTGGGATGGAGGAACGATGTCCCAGAGGACAGCATCCAGTCGGCAAAGGTGTTGCATTGGAATGGAAAGCGGAAGCCCTGGCTGCCTTCTGCTTTTGAGGAATACAAGAAGATATGGGATGAGTACCATGTGCAGAATACAATATCGCATTAGAGTAAGTATGAACAATGGTGCAAGAAAGGAAGCGGCACAGCCCATTACCTTCACTCCCCAGCACGTCCTCGTCGCTCGCTCAATGGAGAAAGACCCGCCGCTGAACTGCAAGAGAGGGAGCCTTTGTTCTTCATCCAAACCGACCGCTCAGACGCCCTTCCGACAGCGCTGCACTTACCCGGCGTGATGAAAAACGACGGACAAAGAGCGTCTCCCTAAGAACTGCGAGACTGAGAGGGCCAGGGCTCGGCGTAGTGGAGAGTTGAAGAGTCTTGCCGGCTGCGGTTCCGTGGTGCAACGGTAGCACGTGAGCCTAACACGCTCAAGGTCGCGAGATCAACACTCGCCGGAACCTATTTTTTAAAGATATTTTTGTTCCCTGACGGCAAAGACGGAACTTACTCTCTTTTTGCTGCTTTTGCTCTCCTTCCGTCTCCTCGTATCCCTCCTTGTCGAGAGTTTAGGAGTTTGTCAGCCGCAAACCGTTGAAGCAGAGCTTTCAGGTGGAGCGTGCGAAGGTTTGGAGAAATGGGAGAAGGCTTTGCTCTCCTCCCTCCTCATTACACGCTGGGTTTGTTTTGCAGCCTTTGCGTTTTTTTTTAAATATGTGTTTACAATATTCATTGATGTTCGTTCACGTTGTAAAACTTTATTACTGGTCATCTACACTAACATTTTCTAATGCGATATTGTATTCTGCACATGGTACTCATCCCATAGCTTCTTGTATTCCTCAAAAGCAGAAGGCAGCCAGGGCTTCCGGTCTCCATTCCAATGCAACACCTTTGCCGACTGGATGCTGTCCTCTGGGACATCGTTCCTCCATCCCAGGTCAATGACGTTCCATTCTTGCCCGAGCTGTTGCCATTGGCCGTGAAACACCACGATGAGAAGAGGTTGTGTGGCAAACATCCAGAGGTCCTCCTCTTTGTTCCTTTGCTCAATCCACCAAAGGAACTCCTCCTCCACCTTCCTTCTCCGCCACTTTTCCAGGTCTGCCAGGAACACCCCTGCGTTGTATGTTGCTTCCTTGGGGTTGTACCGTTTCTCTCCGTACCGCCTCTTGAACAGCTCTTTCACCCGAGCGTTGTTCACTGCACTTTTCACTGGTTTGTCTGGGCGAGGAACGGCCGCCAAGGAGGAGGCCTCCCCTGTCATCGGGGTGTGCCAGAGCTCGCGCAGGTCTCCCAAGACCAAGGTGTCGCTGTCCAACCAAATGACTTTCTTCAAGGAAGGGAACAGCACATGCAAGAACAGACGAGCGTAGTTGCTGTCCTCGTTCAGCTCCTCGCGGTACTTGTTGTTCAGCTTCTCCTTGATCCTCTTCTCCAAGTGGAACACTGTCACTTCCACCGGAGGGCATCCTTCGCACAGTATCTCTTGTCCCACGGCCCAAAGGGCATCCTCCCCTCCTTCCCCGTCCTTCTCGTTGCACAGGATGACGTGCACCATGATCGCTTGTGGGTGAGGGGTGTTCTTCCCGATGGAGCGAAGCAATGCCAACAATCCCGCCTGGTATTCCTTGTTCACCGCCACCACCACATGAATGGTGTCCAATGTCTTCACGTCCCCTGGTGAGACATCGCACAGCTCCGTATTCCATCGTTGTCCCTTCATCTCACCGTCCACCAAGGTCTTGTCCACCCCAAAGTATTCAAAACAAACCTGATGATTCTCTTGTTGCATGACCATGTTTCGAATGGTGGCCTTGTCTCCGTAGTTCCCATTTGCAAGGGCCACAAATCCGAGCTTCCCCTCCACCCTCACATCCTCGATGTGTGCAAAGCGAGGTCCTCCGTTGTCCACGCAGTTCCCACAGGACATGTAAAGAATGCCATTCTCTCCTTTGGCGGTGAAGCCTCCCGTCACAATGACCTTGCTGTTCTTGGAGTTGTGTTGGAAGATCTTGTCCGGGCGGTCCCCCCATCCCCCTTTCCCGTTGAACGCCCACCCTCCTTTGATGGTCATGGTCCCGCCTTCCGCTGCTTGCGTGGCCGCATCCTCGCAGATGTCCTCCCACACCACGTCCTCCAGGGTGCAATTCCCGCTGTCGCAATGGATGCCGTCCGCCCCCCCGTCTGCTGCCAGGCGGAGGTTCTTCAAGGAGGCGTTGTGCAGGGTGATGACCGCGGGTTGGTCCTCTTGGTCGCCCGTGCAGGAGATGCCCACGCGAGCCCCCCCGCAGTCCACTGTCTCGTCTCGAAAGACAGCTCCCGCCACGCATCGAGGGTTGGGTTGCGGCATCGCCACCCGTTGGTTGTTGTGGCACTCCACCGGAAGAAGAAAGTTGTGTTCGTTGTGTAATTCCAGACTGTCCACGAGAAGGGTAGAAGCGTTTTGGGTGTCTTGATTGGTTTGGATAACAAGGCTGTTGACGCCCTCGTGCAAGGTGGCAGAGAGGAAAAGGAACTTCCAGGAAGAACTTGTGGCCTCCATTTGAAGTTGTCGGGTAGGGCTCCAGTTGACCAGAAGAGAGACGCTGACGGGATGCTCAGCAGAGTAGCGAAGCCTCAAAAAGTAGGTCCGTGTTTTCTCGGAGAACACTTTCCACTGGAAACGGGCTCTTTGAGCTTTCTTGGCATAAACATAGCCGCTGGCGGTATAGCCTGGGTGGACGTTGTCCACCTTCATGAAGGCGTCAAGGTGACAACTCCCAGGATAGTTTTCTTGCAGCTCCAAGTAACTCGATGGCTTGGGAGCAGGCGTAGATGATGAAGAGACAAATTTGTAAAGAAGAAACGTGAAAGCAAGCAAGGCCAGGAGGATGTATGCCTGTCTATTGCGCTTCATGGTTGGTGCTGATGTTGGTGTTGTTTCTGTTTGTTTTTTTTTTTCTTATTTTTTTCCTGGGGGTGGTGAGTTTGTCCAAAGCATTACATCGAATAAACGAACAATCTCCACTCACCAAAAGCCATGGCACTTCCTTTTGAGGAGTGCCTTTCTGCAAGAATATCCAAGAAAATTTGCATTGCCCTATATAAAAGGAAAAGTTAATAAAGGCGGCGTTGTGGAACTGGCTGACATTCCACCTTTTTCTCTTTTCTCTTCTTTCTTCTCTCTCTTCACTGTTTGCCTTCGCTCTTCTCTGTTGTTTCTCCCCTCTCTCTTCTCTCTTCCACCTCTCTCTCTCTCTCTCTCTCTCTCTCTCTCTCGCCATTGTGTTGTGTGTTGATTTTTTTAGAAAAGGCCATCGGCATCATAGTTTGTTCAGAATAGCACAAGAAGTTATCAATTGGTGTAGTAGACAGTGGAAGAGAAGTTAACAGGACATATTATTTGCCTTTTGAGAGAAATGGTCAATACAGGAGAAGAACAGAGAAAAGAGAACGAAGAGAGAGAAGGAGGGAGGAGAAAAGAACAATGAAAGGACTCAGCAAAGTGTATGTGTCAACAAATAAAAGTTCAGGAAGATAACGCAGTTTTGTTTAAACTTAATCCTTGTCCTGTTGGTTCAAAAACGAAGGGACGAGAAAGAGAAAAGAAGGGAGAAAAGAAGGGAGAGAGGGAAAGAGAAAGAAGGGAGATAAGCAAAGAGAAACGAGAAAATGGAGCTATACCTGTTCATGATTTGGATTGGCGTGGAACAAAATTATCACCCTCCTAAAGCTCCAAAGAGAGAAAGCGAAAAGTTTTAGTAACTTTTACTTTCTCATCTTATTAACGATTCATTTTGTTGTAAATATAAATTCGCATTTGTACAAACTATTTCCCTCCTGCAGGCTTTTCTTCTTTCTGTAGTAGGAACCGAATGTTAGGCTCAAAGGAAAAGAAAGACAAAGGAGACAGAGAACGACCAAACCTTTGAAGAAGAACGTTTAAGTATCCGAGTGGGCTTGCGTCTGGAGGCAGCGGCGTCATCCTGTTCCGCTCTGCGGGGTTGTGGTCGTCCCATATTGGACATTTTGATGAACGAAGAACGCGTTGCATCTTTAGTGTCTCTGCTGCTTTTCGCTCCAGATCCAACAGAAGCTGTCGTTCTTCCGCTTCCTTCTCCTGGCGCTAAAGTTGTTGTTGCTGGGGATGATGATGTACTGGCGATGTTCTCTCCATCTCCTCCGCTACCATTTTTGATAACTTTTGTGGTGGACCCGTTGTTTCGAGTTCCGACTGCTCCTCCCGCTCTAGCCTTAGCGCCTCCTCTCCCTCTTTGGGACTTAAAGTCTGCTCGTGCGCGTGGTTCAGGAGATCCTCTTGTTGCCTGATTACTTCCTAACTTTACTCAATTGGTGAGTTTTTGGTTTTAAAAAAGAATAGAAAGAAGAACGAAAAGGAAGAAATAGGTCGGAAACAAGAAATAAGAATAAGGGAGATAGGAAGTGGAAGACGAAAAGAACATACTTCTGGCGTCAGCTTGGTGGTAGGTAAATTGCGTTCCTCACGCACCCAATCATAGTTGCTGTCATACTCATATCCTTGTTGTATAAAAAGTTCTCTGAAGATCTTCCGCAGATAGGCATAGTTGGGTTCGCCGTCGAAACGCAACGACCGAGTATAGTTCAAATATGTCGCAAATTCAGCTATATCACAGTTAGTTTTACAAGTCATCAAACCTCACAATGAGCTAAATACATGAAAGAAGAAAGAAAGAAAAGAAAGAAAAGAAAAGAAAGACACAACTTAAACAAAACAAAAGAATGAAACAGAAACTAACCAGGACAACCCCGGCAAAGAGCTTCCACGGAAGTAAGTATCTTCCGTTCGCTGATCCGTTCATATTTCTCCTTTTTGTTGGCCCCTTTAAGGCCTTGCCACGGCAAATTGCCCCTCAAAAAATAAAGCAATACATATCCTATTGCCTCTAAATCATCTCTCCTGCTTTGTTCTTTTAAATGCGTAGTAGAATAAGAACGAAAAGAAAAGTTCATTTAAAAAAACAATGAAGAATTATACGAGTTCATCAAGATGGAAGAAAAAATATAAAGCTAAAAAGAATAAAAGAACAAAGAAAGAAGCAAAGAAGCATTTAAAAGGAAAAACTAACCAATGCCCAGATGGGTGTTGATACTTGCATAACGGGCAGTGCCGGTGAGCCCTTTACGTTCGCGATAGGGAATGTGTACAAGTGTCCGCGAGTCTCTGAACTTCTTTGCCAATCCAAAATCAATAATGAAAACCACATTGCTCTTATTGCCTCGACCCAACTTTTTTTTAAAAGAGCGAATAAAGGGTTAACAAAAACCAAAGAAAGTGACCTTTTTGTTGCTTCCTCTTGTTCTTGTTGTTGCCCTTTTTCTTATTCTTCTGCTTAAGAAAAGGAAAGAAAAGTACCAAAAAGTTGTCAGGTTTGATATCTCTATGAATAAAGCCTTTGCTATGAAAGTATTCTATCCTTAACAGCTTTGGTTGCAGTCCGATTCGTTGAGTTGTTGTAAAAGAGTAAGTATACGTATGGAGAGAGAGAGAGAGAGAGAGAGAGAGAGAAGAACGAGAAGAACGAGAAGAACGAGAAGATAGAAACCAATTGATCAGCAAGCATAAGCACAGTTTTCAGAGAGAACTTTCGATCGCAGTAGTTAAAGAGGTCCTCCAGACTGGGTCCCAACAGGTCCATCACCATCACATTGTACTCTCCTTCCACTCCATACCATCGCACATACGGAAAACCCACTAAAATCGAGTAAAAACGAAGAGAAAAGAATAAGAAAGAAAAGAAAAGAAATAACACACGAGAAAGAGCCAAGAAGAGAGAGAGAGAGAGAGAGAGAGAGAGAGAGAGAGAGAGTCAGAGAGATAGAGAGAGGGGGAGAGGGAGAGAAAGACAGACGATAGGGGGAAGGGGAGAGAGAGCGAGAGAGAGCGAGAGAGAGAGAAAGAGAGAGTACCAGCGCCGCCAAGAACCTTGTAGAGACGCGATTCGTAGTAAAGTTGAAGATGTTTGCTTTTCACGTTTTCCTGGTGATTTTTTTTAAACAGGAGGGATTGGACGGTCAAACAACAGCAGCCACTGAACAGAAAAAAAAAAATAATTTTGCAAATGGAAGGAGCAACGAACCAGCTTAACCGCTACCTCTTCGTCCGTTTGCACGTTGACGCCGCGATAGATCTCTCCGAAAGAGCCGCTCCCAATCTTTCGCTCCAATCGATACTTTCCCCCAACTCGAAGCTCCATCTTTCTTCTTAAACGTGTTTCGTAGCGAGGATTGTTTAACAAAAAAAAAAAAACCTTTCCAGCCGAATCAAGATATTTTTGTTTTTCCTTCAAGAAAGAAAGAAAAAAATGCACCTCCCACCCGCTGCAACAACAACAGAAAAAAATAAAGTATCTTTTTTGTTGTTCTCTCTTCTTTTCTTCTTTCTTTCTTTTCTTTTATTTTATTTTTTTGGGGGCACAAAAAGGAAAAATAAAAGTTCAATTTTCGAAAACACACGTCAGGATTTCCATAAAAAGCGGCAATCTGACCCGACTTTCCTTTTTAAATACTGCGCCACGTCATCTTCGGAATCGTGTTAGGTGGTCTTTCATCAACAATCCGCGATAATTTTGGAAATTTTTTAATATCATGAGAATGATTCGATTCTGTGTTGAAAAGTTTTAAAAAAATATATAAAAAAGTAGCAAGTGGCGAAAACTGTAACAGACGACGGATTGATTTGATTTCATTCATCCAAACAAGAAAAAAAGTCTTTTCAAGTGTATGCCTTCTTCTTGTTCTTCTTCTTTCGTCTCTTCCTCTTTTTTTTTTTCTGAACAACTCCTGTTATGTATTTTCTTTTTCTTTGGGGGGATTTTCTGATTCCGGCCGTTCCACCACAGATTTATATATCAATCACCACACACACACGATGCATGGCGGCGGCGGTATGCCTCCCTTAGCCTTGGGTTCTTCTTCCTCGGCTCCCTCCACTCCCGTCCACCAGCGCTCAAGGCGAGCCATGACGGACGTGGAGGCCCTGGTCGGCCCGCTCTCCCCGAGAGGGGCCACCCGACAGCAGCAACAGCAACTGAAAAAGAACAGACGGCACTCCAAGAAGCCGTCCATGACACTTGCGGACCTCGACTACGATGACAAGTTCTCGACGGTCTCGATGAGAGGGCAGAAAGGGGCTATGACCGTTGTGCTTGGGCAATACGTATGTTTTTTTTTTCGTTCTTTATTTTTTCTATTTGTTCTTGGTGTTGTTCTTCGTCTTTGGCTTCTTCTGCTTGTTCTTGTTCTTCTTCTTTGCTTCTTGCTTCTTGCTTCTTACTTTTTTGCTTCTTGCTTCATGGTCTTTCCGCTTCCCCTTTCTCTTCTGGCTCTGTTTTTCTTGTCGTTTTTGTCGTTTATTTTTTACTGAATACTCTCTTTGTATTTCTTTGTTTCTGTTTCCTTTTCTTCCCTGCTGACTTCGTTTATTCCAATACCGCTATAATAAAGCAACTGCTGGAAAGGGTGGGAAAAGGGGCTTTCGGGATAGTGTTCAAAGCTTTGGACATGCAGACGACAGAGTATATCGCTATCAAACGTTTGAAGAAAGAGGGTATCGATGAGGCAATGCTCATCAATCTCAAAGTACGCTCTACTTACTATCGTTGTCTATATTCTTTTTTTTTATTTGCGATTGTGTTTGTTGTACTCACTTATATTCGCACAACAAAGGGAGAAATAGATCTATTAAAAGCGTTGGATCATCCCAACATTGTAAAATATCTCGGCTTAGTTGAGTCGGACAATCATGTCAATATGTTGCTTGAGTATGTTCTTCGTTTGTCGCTCTTTCTCTTTTTGTTCTCATTTTAACCCATTATATCTTCTTCTCTCTTCTCTTCTCTCTTTCTCTCTCTCTCTCTCCCTCTGACAACTTAGGTTTGTACAAAACGGATCTCTTCTCAAAATCATACAAAAATACGGAGTGTTTCCCGAACAATTAGCAGCACTTCACACCAGTCAAGTGCTGAAAGGTCTTCAATATCTTCACAAAATGAACGTTATTCATCGGGACATAAAAGCTAGCAATCTGCTCATCAACAAAGATGGTGTTGTAAAGTTGGCTGACTTTGGTATTGCCATTGATGCCAATGCGGAGGGCAGTGGAGATGCTGCTGTTGCTTCTTCCTTTGTGGAAGGCTCTCCTTATTGGAGTATGTTTCTCTCTTTCTCTATGTTTGGGTTCCTTTCGCTGACTTGTTTTTTCACATGAAGTGGCTCCCGAGATCATAGAGCTTCATCCGCCGACAACAGCTTGCGATATCTGGTTTGTTTTGTTTTTGTCCTCTCCTTTCTTGCTTCGTTTTCTTTACACAAAGCCGACTGAACCTTTCACAAAATTAGGAGTCTTGGCTGTACCATAATAGAACTAGTAACGGGCCAACCGCCCAACTTTGAGATTCCATCCATGTCTGCTCTCTTCAAAATTGTACAAGATGACTGTCCTCCTATTCCTGACACACTCTCCCCGGTACGCACTCCTTTCCCTCTTTCTTTTGCGTTTGTCTTTCTTATAGGGTTATATTTCGTTTCAATTAGGAATTACAAGACTTTCTCCGAAGGTGCTTTCACAAAGATCCTACTAAGAGACCAACAGCTACCGAACTAATGAAGCATCCTTGGTTGAAGGTTCGCCATCTGCTTCCATTTTTTTTTCACTCCTTTTTGTTTCTGATCCGGCAGCCGCCATTAATATAGGAAGGGGCATTAAACTTTAACGAAGCGTTGGGAACGGTTCGACAATACAACAAAAAACGAAGATCGGGAGCTGGAGAGGATGAAAGTGGAAGTGGCACATCAGAAGGGTCTAGCAGTAGCTCTGGCAAAGGCAGCATCAGAGGCGCTCTTACCTCCATCGACTGGAACTTGAGCGAGCCTACCGATGTACATATTCTTTCTCCTATCGTCTTTCTTTGTTCTCACTGATCTGCCACGCTTCATAAGTTATTTACAAGGTCAGAGCCTTCAACACCACTTATGGAAAGAGGAGGGTCAGCGAGAGGAGTTAAGAAGACGTCCGCAGAGGATTCCTCCTCTCCCACCAACAATCACAGCAACGAGAAAGAAAAGGGCAAGTCGCGATCGTTACGAGTAAGAGATATTTCCAGAAAGTTTGAAGACATTTGCATAAAAGAGTCTCAGAGTTACATCGTTCTTATTACCGGCTACGAGATTAGGAAGAACAAACTCTTTACTTATACGGTACTTTTCTTCACTTTTCTTTTATTTCTTTGTTTTCTTTCTTCTCTTCCCCTTTTAACATACAATCTTCTATGAAAAAAAAAAAATAGGTATATCGTCTCCGGATTACTTTTAGCAAACAAACATGGACTGTATTTAAGACTTATTCAGACTTTAAAGGCTTGCATTCTCACGTACATTTTCCGCCCTTTTTAAACAAAGCTTATCGACGAACTCTCTAACCTGCTTTTGCTTCTTTGCTTCTTCCTTCATCATTCGAAAAAACAACAACAGTTGAAGGTGTTGACACGAAAACGCAAGTTCAAAACTGAGCTGCCAAAGTTTCCCGGCACCAAGCTCTTTGGGGCGGAGAAGGACAACTACGTGAAGAAGAGGAAGAACAAACTTCAACTGTACATCAACCAACTTTTGGACAACCCCCAGGTCATGAAGACCGGTCTCTTGACCAACTTTCTGAAGGAGGATGGGGAGGATGTCCGAAACCAACAGTTTGTCATCACCTCTTCTTCCTCTTCTTCTTCTGAGAACATCCTTGAGCACGACAGCAGCATCAATAACACCGTTTAAACTTTCTTTGCTTTTTTTTTTCTCTCCTTCTGTTTTTCTTTTTCTCTCCGTTTTATTTTTTTTTAAAAGATAGAATGAGGGTAAGCTTTTGTTCTACACTGCTGGGGGTAAAGTAAAAAGAAAGAAGAGAGAAAGCAGATGGTGATGGTTAACTCTTCCTCCTGTTTGCAACCAAGGAACGCCAATGCCGTTGTTCTCTTGCTTTACAAGGCACCGCACAAGTTGAGATACAGTTGAACTTTGTCCAGGGAAGGGCGTTTGGTGGGATCCAAAGCCGTCATGTTGTGGAACAGGTCCACCAACTTCTCGACACGTTTCCTCTCCGTCTTTTCCTTCCTTCCCACCATGACAACGGGTGCTTGTTCTTCCACCGGTTCTTCTTTCTTCTTCAGTTGTTCTTCTCCTTCTTGCTTTTCTTCCTGTTCTCCTTCGTTTTGTTTCTCTTTCTCCTCTTGTTCCTCCGGTTTTTCTTCAGACGAAGAAGTAGAGCCCGAAGAAGAGGCATCCTCTGTCAAAGAAATGTGTTGGGGAACAACCTCGGGAAGAGGTTTGAGTTCGTTGGGAAGAGAGGGAGATTCTCCGGCAAGAAGCTTCTCTTTGATGCTTTCCTGAGATTCGTTCTCCCACGGAATGTCCAATGTCAATAGCTCGTACAGCAACATGCCCAAACACCATACTTTTGTTTTGGCAAAGCAAGAAAGCTTAGTCAAAAAAGCAGAGAGGACTAAGAAAGGATTTACCATTCATTTCAGGAGTTGGGGCTTTGTCTGTTTCTTTCAACAACTCAGGAGCCTTTTTAAAGAACGTGGGAAAGAACGTGGAAAGAATAAGAGAAAGAGAAAGAGGAAGAGGAAGAGGAAGAGGAAGAGGAAGAGGAAGAGGAAGAGGAAGAGGAAGAGGAAGAGAACGACGAAAGAGGAACGACGAAAGAGGGGAAGAGGAAGAGGAAGAGGAAGAGGAAGAGGAAGAGGAAGAGGAAGAGGAAGAGGAAGAGGAAGAGGAAGAGGAAGAGGAAGAGGAAGAGGAAGAGGAAGAGGAAGAGGAACGACGAAAGAGGAAGAGGAAGAGGAACGACGAAAGAGGAAGAGGAAGAGGAACGACGAAAGAGAGAAATACCGTGTAAGCGCTGATGATATAGGATGAGCTAGTGCGTAAATCATCAATGAAACCTTCCATTGGGTCCACTGACAAAAGTGCAATCTCGTTCTTTTGGTTGAGCGTTACGTAAACGTGTTCTGGTCGCAACGCTTCAAAAAAAAAAACGGAGGAAATAAATCAACTTTGAAGCAACAAGAAAGAAGCACAAGAAAAAAAGTTACCTTTCAGCACATAGTCCATCGAGTGAAGATAATGTAATGCCTCCACAAGGTTCGTACAGTAACGCAACAGCTCCTCCATAGAAAACCCAGCGTCTTCGCTTTGCTTCTTTTGGCGGAGGTACTCGCTCAACGGGATTCCGTGTCGTTGAGAGTAGAGATAGAACGAATTCTCGTACTCTCTGTGCAGGAAATAACGAACGAGGTTGGAGTGGTAGGGAAGGACTTCCAACTTCCACACTGCGAAACGGAGAGCACCAACTTTGTCCGCCCTTTTGCCGGTGAACAAGAGGACGTCTCGCAGCTCGCGCATAACACAGTTCCAACCTTCCACCAAACAGTCATATTCTATAACTTTAGCAGATATGCCCTTATCCTCATCTTCTTCCGTTTCCCTTTCTTCCTCATCTTCTTTCTGCTTTTCTTCATGTTCTATTGCTTTACAGGTAAGTTCGCTCTCGCTCAACTTTCGGCCGATAACAACCGTTCCAACGAAACGAGGTTGTTGTGGATTAACGGGCATGGAGGACTTGTGTTGCTGTTGTCCTCCGAAGAAAGGAGAAGCAAACAACGGAGAAGATGCGATGGAAGAAGAAGCATTAAGACCTACTCCTTTACCTTCTGCAGTCGGAGAAGATGAAGCAAGAGATGGAGAGGAAGGACCTGACGAAGAATGATGAACTATTGTAGTAGGAGCTGAAACAGTAGGTTGAGCAGAAGAAGCATTCTTGTCCTGTGGACTCTTGTTCTCTTTCTTTGAATGGCTCTTATTCTTTTCGTTTTTGGCTTTTGAAGAAGCTTTCTTTCCTGCCGCTACTCCCAACGAAGCAGATGTTGATGCTGATGATTTTTCAGCTGCGGCAACAACATTTCCTGCTTCTTCATTGTGTTTGTTTTCTCCTTTAAAGCCTTTCTTGAGAGCTCCCCATCCTTTCTGAAAGGACGCTTTACTTGCTGTCTTTCTTAACGTTCCTACGCGAGTCGATCCCTTCGAAGGAGAAGGGACTGATGAAGTAGTTGAGACAGTGTGCGCGTGTTTTCTTTTACTGTGGTTGGAGGGAGCTCCATCTTCATCACTACTGTCAGGGGACGACATTTGTTCGAATTGTTGAATGAGAGAACTCGCTGAAGTTCTTCTTTTGATGTCTTTGGCTGAAGATGATGACGACGAAGAAGGGGAAGAAGAAGAACTACCACCAACTAAAGAACGTCGTTTGCGAGAAGGAGGAAGTGCCACTTCTTCTGAAGATAGGTTGTCCAACGTCATAGTAGTTTCGTTTTCATTTTCTCCTTCCTCAGCATTGCCTCGAATTTCATCCGCTGATAAACTGCTCCTTGGCAACATAGCAGAAGATGAGGAAGGCGGCTTCAACGGAGAAGAGTTGAATGAAGCAGAACGAGTCGATGAGGCGCTACGTTGAATTAGAGGTGAGCTTGGGGCTGATAAACGTTGCTGTTCAATATTATTGCTTCTCTGTTGTGGAGGATGAACAACAGAAGGGAGGGAGGGAAACTGGTGAACGGAAGGATAAGGAGACGCTGCTTTAGCAGACAAAGCAGAACTTGGGAGCCACAATCCTTTTCCTTCTTGCATGTCCTCGATGTACTGCTGCAATTCCTCGATGCGCTCCGATAGCTGCTCGTTAAACTGACGAAGTTCCAGCTGTGAACGTTCGCTCTCGCGATACTTTTGCTTCAACTTCAAAATCTTTTCTTGACCTTTTTCCATTTCTTTCTCGTATCGCTCTTTTCTTTCCTTCTTCTTGAGCGGCACATTGTTATTGTTGTTGCCAGGCGAAGATGAAGAACCTCGAGGAGAGATGGCTGTAGAAGTGGAATTGCGAGTACGAATGTTGGATCCAGCTGAAAGTCCTTCGAACAAAGAATGACTCGAAACAGGCCTCGTCGGTGTTGCTCCACTCTTCGGAGTTGGAGGCGGAGTTACCGGAATGTTATTGTTGCTCTCCTTCGAAGAAGCGTTATTTGCTGAAGTCGACAGAGTTAACGGAGGCAAGACAGTAGGAGGAGAAGATTTGGATTCATCCGTTGTGAAACTTCTCTTTCTGCGATGATTAGTAGAAGAGTCTGAATCATCGGTTGCTGCATCGTCTCCGTGTTGATGTTCTTTATTGGAACCAGAAGCTTCTCTGAGTTTTGCTAGCAAACCGGTTCCTCCGCTTGTTCCCATTTTGGCAATGTAGGAAACGCTCTTCTTCGTCCACGCCTTCTCCTTCTCCTTCTCCTTCACTGGCTCTTCCACTTCTGTTGTTATCGGTAGGTCTTCTTCTGGTTGATGTTGTGGACTTTCCAAAGAACGTAGAATCCAACTTCCTTTTCCTTCTTCTTTCTCGGTGGCGTCCTCCAACGAAGAGAAATGGTGATGATGTTCAGAACTGTCGTTTCGATGGAGAGCCATTTCACGGTTCCTTCGAAGACATCTCATTATTTCTTGCTCTGTTTCGGGTCTTATCATCAGCTCTTTTTCTTGTTCTTCATCTTTTGTCTCATTGGAAGAAGTAGAAAGAGGTCTATTCCCCCATAAAAATAATTGCCGTAAATGGCGATTCGGCGAAGAAGAAGACAGACACTCCAACAGGTGACGCGCTCCTTTTTCTCCGATTCGGTTGAAGCTCAAGTCGAGCAAAACGAGTCCCGTATTTTGTCGAAGCGAACGAGAGAGAGCCTCCGCGTGTCTGTCCTCCAGTTTCGCTCCCATCAAACTCAGGCGTTTCAGGTTGGTGTTGCTCTCCAAGCTCGAAAACAAGCGATTCAAAAGTTCGTCTCTGCGCTCTTTGTTCTTCTTTCTTTCGTTTTCGTTGTCTTCTTCTCCTTCCTTTTCATTTTCCGCTTCTTCGGTTTCGGGGATCAACGAAGCGAAGTAACGGCCGTCGAAGGAAGTGAGGCGAGTGTCGTTGCGTTGCAGGTTGAAGAGAACACCTTCCATAGGATCTTCTCGTTCCCATTCTTCAAATTGTTTATTGTTATTGATCGGTTCAGAAGCGGCTGAGTTTTTGCGAGGCGGTAATGTTATAGCTTTATCGGCACTTTGAGAAAGAGAAGCTTCAGCCTCTTTCTCTCTCTCTTCTTTTTCTTTTTCTTTGGGAACAGAAGAACTAGGAGGAGAAGAGGCGTCGTCCTCTTTGTTCGGTGGTTGTTCTTTTTCTTTCTCCAAAATCGTTTCAGAGATGTTCTCCTCCAAATTTTTTTCGCTCATTTTTTTGCGATTAACTACAAATATAAAACTCAAAATAAAAATACACTGAAGAAAAAATAAAATACAAAGGGAGCAACCTTTGATACGGGAAGAGCAAAAGAGCCTCCCTGCGTTTTCGTTCTTAGCGGTCTGTTTTCTTTTTCCCTTTCTTTGTCTGTTATATTTTTTTTATTGTTTTGGGGTAATTTTTCTGTTAATTTCATAATTATCAAATTAATTATATAAACAAAAAATAAAGGAAAGGTAAACGTGCCTCTTCATCGCTCAAGAGAAAACAAGCGTAGAAAGAGAGAGAGAGAGAGAGAGAGAGAGAGAGAGAGAGAGAGAGAGAGAATGAACGACACTAGAAGGAGAAATAGCTGAAAAGAAAGAAGAAAAAGAGAAAGAAAAAAGAGAAAGAGAAAGAGAAACGGAATAAAACAAGCAAGCAAACAAACAAACACCTTTGTTCGGAGTTATGTGATGACATAAGCGGAGGCTACCTCTTCGT
>JAVKOQ010000734.1:0-14814 GCA_031835245.1 Balamuthia mandrillaris
AACTTTAAGCAGTTCCATTATGAAGAAAAGTATACATTTTAACAAGGAATGAGTAGTAATCCTTTGCTCTATTTGGCTGTGTAAAATGCAATATAAATGAGAGAATAAAAGAAGGAATTGATTAGGAAATATTATTATTATTTTCAGTTAAAAAACAAAATATATATTACCCAGCACTTTCAAGTTTTTCCAAAATACTTTTTTTCCCACTTGTTCTGTATGAGAAAATATGGATAAACTCAGAAATTTGGAAAAACTTGATTGTGCACAGTAATAATGTATTTCATAGAAGTTTAACTGTTATTTTTTGTTTTTCTTCATATTGTTATTTTGATCAATAACACAAGTGTCTGCCTGAGTATGTGGTTTTAAGAGAAAAAAAAGAGAGAGACAAAATGAATGAGAAAAAGAACCAATTAAAAAAAGTCATATATTAAAGGAAAAAAGGAAAGTTACTCAGTTTCACAAGAGAGAAATCTAGGAGAAATCACAAGAAGCTGATGTACTGATGTAAGCTAAGGAAAAATGAAGAAAGAAGAAATGTGATATTGGACTTCTCAAATCAATCTCTCAGACCTATAGCATAGGAAAACAGGAGACAAATGGTAGAAGACAAAAGGCTAGGTAAGTTGGAATAAGTAGATATTGCCATTGTCCTTACCATTGCTGCTAACATTGTAATTGCCATTGCCATTGTCCTTGCTATTGCTACAATAAGGCCACTGGTGTGTTACTGAGTAAGAAAAGGTTTAGCTCATTACCTTAAACATCATGTGAGTTAATTTGCAAATAACCATCCAAAGCAAGTTTCTGTTCATCTCTATCTTTTTCACAGCTAGTTGTTGTTATTTAATTGGTATGGTCTGTATTATTCACTGGGGAAGAAGTATCCCCTCTTTGTCACTCTTTTCTACATTATACTCACTCTGGCTTTCTTGCCAATGCTGCTACTCTGCATCTTCCACTGAACAGGTCAGCACTTTTGCCCCTTCTACCCATGGTAGTGACACACAGCAACAGATGTGTACCCCTACTAGAACTCTGTTAGCCCTTTCTCAACTGTTACAGACTCTTGACTGCACACAGACCCAACCAGCTGAGATTCCAAGCTATTAACTAAATGAGCAACCTACTACTTCTATTTCTTTTATCAAAGCAAATATTTCTTTTGCAGGCTCATATCCTTCAACATCCTACTTTTTTCCTCTATTTCTTTATCTTTCCCTTTTTCTTAAGAGGCAGAGAATATTGGTAAAGTCACCACACTTATCTCAAGACTCCTTATGCCAAATGCCTATCCTTAAGTCTTCCTTCTTTCCTTTCTCTCTTTTTCCTTTCTCTTGGTGTACTTTAAAGCAATGACAGAGATTCCCTTTTGTTGTTGTCTTTCTTTCTTTCTTCTGGAATACACTCCTTTCTGATCATTTGTCCCTTTCTACTCTGTTAGTTAAGTCATAACAGCTACAATAGCAAGTACTACCATGGTGGCCTTTGTACAATAGACCTTTAACTTTAAAAAAAACAATGTTTATTATAATAAAACAGCAGTTTTGGTTGGCTATTGATGCAGATCATAAGTGGCTAGCCACTAAAAACCATTTACATTAAAACCAGCAGTAGTTGTACAACACAGCTCCTTTTTTTCACTCTAGAAATATTATTTGCTGGCTAGTATTAGTGGCACTGTACAGCACAGTTCTTTTCAACATATTTAATGAAAGTTCTTGTTGGTGAGTGTATCATTGAGAGTGTTTTTGAAACATCAAATAAAATAATATCTTGAGCATAAGTTTGGGGTAATAATATCTTTATGAGGATCTATCCGTATGGTAGATATATAGTAGTGATAATAAGAAGTTTATTTGCTGAGAACAACACCAATCTAAACATAAAAAGTAAGCATTGTACCTATATAGTGTACTTTTACTTCTTTAACTCCTTCATCCTCAATACCTTTTGTTGATGGGGGATAAACCCTGTGGATCAAGAAAGGGACAGCATGTAAGCAACTCTGGGTTTATTCACAAGAAAAGAGGTATGGACCAAAGTGTGTGCTTTGAGTGTGGCACCAGGAAAAGGAGAAAATAAAAAGGGGTGAGAAAATTTGGGATATCCAGGGAAAGTGTTGACAGGAAGTCATAATGACACGAATTGTTGGTTTTCCAACATCACTGCCTTCCCAAAGAGAACTAATGCCATTTGTGACGTTTCTTGGGGTATTTCTTCCCCCAGTAGGTGGAGATGGGTCGCTGAGAGCCAAAGTCCTTGGCTGGAACCCAAGAGTTGTCTAAGTCAAGGTATCTTTTCCACTTCACAAGGTAGTGCTGACATTCCTTTCAAAGATGAGCACTACGAAGTGGAAAAGATCCTTGACCATGACGGCCCACCTTCTGACTGCTACTACTACTGAGAAATTTGGGGTTGGTTTTAGAGTTTGCTGAGGAGTTTTTCAGCATCACCTTGTCCCCAGGAGAGAAGTGGATGATTTTGTTGTTGGCGTTGAAGTGCTTTTCTACGTTGGCAGAATACTTAGCAACCTTTTCGTAGATAGATGGGTAGATGATGTGCAGCATGACCTTGGTGAGAGAAGTGATTTCATGTGGAGTTTTTAGCTTGGATATGCTGTTAAAGAAGTTGTCTGGGTAAGAAAGAGATTTGCCAAAGAAGAGCTCAAAGGGTTTGGAGTCTGAGCAACGGGATATTCACTGATTTAAGGCAAATTGTGCGATGGGAGGAAGGTAGACCAGTGTCCAAGGTCACCTTTAAGGGATTTTAGAAGCATTGATTTGGTGAGCTTGATGTGGCTTTTTGCAGCTCTGTTGGCTCGCAGGTGGTACAAGGAGATGAACCAGTGGTCAAAACCTGCCTGGTCACATACCGTGGACATGATTTTGTTGACAAATTCAGTGCTGTTGTCAGACTGGACTATTTTGGGGAAGCCAAGCTTGCAGATGATCTTGACAAACTTGCGGGAGACTTCTTCTGCGGATTTGTCCTTGAGGGGGCAGAGGATCGTAAAGCGAGTGGCGATGTCCATGATGATGAAGATGTACTGATAGCCCATGAAGTCGGTTTGCAAGGGGCTGGTCAGATTGATGGCAATATGCTTGAAAGGAAAGGTAGCATTGATGGACTTGAGAGGGTGGAAGCCGAGCCATGTGATGTTGAAGTGGAGGCATTCCTTGCAATGGTGCGCTGTGTTGTGGCAGTCATTGCGGATGTTGGGCCAAAAGTAACCTTCCTTGAGAACTTTGCGAAGAAGGCTTTCTGCGCCTTTGTGGCCGATAGAGTGAAGTCGCTCCAAGATTTGTTGATGTTCATTAGGTGGAGGAACTGTTTTGCTGAGGAGGTCCTTGATGAAGTTGTTCAATGTACATGAATGACAAAAACCCAGTGAGTGAGCATGCTGTTAAGATCTTTTGCATTGAAAAGATGCACAAGAGGTCTGTGGTCCGTATAGAGTAGGAAACGTCAGCTGATGAGATAGTAGTGGAATTTGCAGAGGGTGAAGATGATGGCAAGCAGCTCTCTTTTGATTGAGGGATAGTTGCGTTGAGTGGGGTTAAGAGCCTTGCTAGCGAAGCAGATGTAGCTGCGTTTGCTGATGTCATCTTCCTGGTATAGTACAGCACCAACACTGTGCTGAGAAGCGTTGGTGCCTACACGAAAGAGTTTGTCCCAATCTGGTGTGCTTAGGATGGTTGGACTGGAGATAACACGTTTGAAAGTATTAAGTGCTTGCTGACAGTCGTCATTCCAATAGGGTCAGATGTCTGGGACATTCTGGAGAGGTTCAAGGGGTGCCACGATCTCTGCGTAGTGAGGGATGTAGTCCCGAAGGAAGTTGGTAAAGCCTAGGATGCTCTGTATTTGTTTGCCTGTAGTGGGAGTAGGCAGAGTAGAAAACGTAGAGATTTTCTCTAGGTTGGGTAGGTGGCCATCTCTTGATACAATATGACCAAGGAGTCACACTTGGGTATATCCAAACTGGCATTTCTTGAGGCGAAGATGAAGGCCTGCAACAGTGAGGGCATCAATGACCTTGATGATGTCATTGATGTGCTGTTTGAGGCCTAGAGCTTGTTTGATGAGGAGATGGAGTTCTGCAGGGGATGATTTGTCCCTACGTTGAGTGCCACACTTGTTGTTGTTGCTCATTGTGGTGGGGTTGAACCTTTCTTGCCGCTAAGAGTTTGCTTAAAAAAAATGTTGATGGGGATAAACCCTGCGGATCAAGAAAGGAATGGCACGTAAGTGACTCTGGGTTTATTCACAAGAAAAGAGGTGTGGACCAAAGTGTGTGCTTTGAGTGTGTCGCCAGGAAAAGGAAAATAAAAAGGGGTGAGAGAATTTGGGGTATCCAGGGAAAGTGTTGACAGGAAGTCATAATGACGCGAATTGTTGGTTTTCCAACACTTCCCAATTGTTATTATTAATAGTTCACAAACATCAACAAAACTGAAAATATCTTCACTTTCAACTGTTACTATCTCATAAAGTTGACTTCACCTCTCAGTGATCTATCTCTACCCAGCCATCTTGTGGTGATAGTGAAGTGTCCTTGGTTATTGCAGTCTTGTTCTCTCTCACTTAGAAAAGCGTTTGATTTGCTTCTCTTTGGTTGTGCTTCTTTTTCTTCTTTATTCTTCCCTTTGCTTCTTCTTTTACTTTTGGTTCTTTTTGCTTTCTGCTGCTCTATTCCTCCTTCTTGGCTTTTGTTGAGAATTACTCTCAACATATTAGTTCTGTTGCCTTTTTCCTTTCTTTTCCTTTCTATTCTAACATCTGTGATGTGGACCAAACGCCTACTGCCACATCACTAGGCTGCTTCCTTTTTATTCCAATGCTTCCTTCTCTCTTTTTTTTAGTTAGTTAGTTTAGTTTTATTCACACCACACTTTCCCTTTTGACACCCTTTGTTCCCTTGTTCCCTTTTTGAATAATACGTTTTGGCCCCATCTGTTCATGTTATTCACACATTTTCCAATAATAAAAAGACAAAGAAGTATCTCTCAACAGCTCTTTCACTTCTCTCTCACAAGTGTCCCCTCCTTTGTCACTCTCTTTTACATTATATTCACTCACTGGCATTCTCACCAATGGCTATGACATAAGTTCTTGACAAATGGAAGATGTTTGGTTGGACAACAACAGAGCTTAGTAATTACCAACCCAAGGAAAGAACAATTGATGAAAGGAACTTGAGGAACATTCAGCAGGGGGGTTTGTCCTAATCTGGTGCACTGATAATTGTGCATTATTCTCTTCCTAGCAAACAAGGATTTGCAAAGGAGAATGCATTTGCCACCATGAGGTTAAGAAGGAAGAAGCAACGTTTAAGCAGCTTTGAAAGAAAGTCCTCACAACAAGATGCCAGCTTCTGGATCTTCCATTCAAGGAAGACAGTTCTAACATCTCTGAAAAAGATCAGTATGTTGAGTTTCCTCCTCCTAACACTGCTCAAAAAATCGCTGAAGGCATCTACAACATGCTCTACATACAGCTTAAGGAAGGCCAAAAAGACCAATGCTAATGCATTGCACAATGTCTCCTCTGAATAGGATCTTATGCTCACCTTGAAGTGGCATTATAAAGTGGTGATGTAGCTTATGGGAGCCATAGTCAATGTGGACATGTGCCACACAGTGGGTAACACAAGTGGTGGACCTATTGTCTGATGTAATCTCCATGTCATCAATATGGGAAATGACCATAGGAGAGAGAGAGAGCGGGAAGGAAGCTGCCTCTGTACTGTGGAAAGAAAGGTAGACCAGGAGGACCAGTTACTGTCAAGAAGTTTGAAGAGAAGAGATTTGGCCAGTTTAATGTAACTCTCAGCAGCACCATTAGCTCAGGGATGATACAAAGAGATGAAATGATGGTCAAATCCAGCTAGGTTCTTGAAAGTGGTCAATACAGCATTGGCAAACTCTGTACCATTATCTGATTGAATGATCTTGGGAAAACCAAAATCACAGATAAACTGGTATAGAACTTGAGCAGTGGCAAGAGCGCTTTTGTCGAAGAGAGGCCAAAGAAGAGTGAAGTGAGTAGCCATATCAACTAGTACCACCATCATGTAGGAAAAGCCATGTTCATCAGAAGGAAGAGGGCCGAAGAGGTCGATAGCAATATAGTCAAATGGATAAGTAGCAGCAATAATCTTCAAAGGATGAAAGCCATGTTTAGCCACATTGAAGCATCAGCAAGCATCACAAGAGTGTGTGACAAAGTGACAGTCAGAGCAGAGAGAAGGCCAGAAGTATCCTTCATTCCAAATTCAATTGAAGATATGGGAAGCACCTTCATCAGTTTCAGAATGAAACTTGTGAAGCTTCTATTATCAAATGGTTTGACTAGTCAAAAAAAAATGTTTGAACCTGAGCATAGAACCAAGACAGGAACAAAGAGAAAGATGGGAGCCAAATGTATTTAATGAGAAGAAGAGAACAAGTGTGTTTGTGAGTGTGGTGTTTCTTCATTTGTTTGTTTGTTTGTTTGTTTGTTTATTGTTGAGTTACAGTTCATTAGATGGAAGCTCTTTCAGCACACCAACATACCCATGTCCTTGGTGCTTATGAGTTTGGATATGCTGAGCATACAGCCAAAAACATCAACAGCAGGGTCTGTGATATCTGTAAGGACTTCAACCTTCCTGTGAAATCCTCGTTTGTGGCTGATGGCGCCTCTAATGTTGGTGCTGTTAGGGCATGACAACATGACAAGTCAGATGATTGGAATGACTGGGATGCTCCTATCTGTCGATTGGTAGAACAGTGAGTGACAGCTGTCAAACTTGGTACTTGTCTAGTCACCCATTCCAGTTGGTCCCTTAAAACTACTCATGTTTCTACTATTTATATCAACACTTTTGTTACTCTTTTATAACACACAATACAACACACTCTGATAAACTTATTACTTCCACCATGCAACAGGTTATGGGCCCACAGCAACTGTAGTAATGTTGATGACAAGAAAGGGAAAGAAGTTGTTTTGAACAAAGATGAATCTGACATATACTAAAGCTAATGCTAGCAGTGAAAACAAGGCAGCAAATGACAACAGATCAAACTTCAAGCCTGATTGAGATGACAAAGATTCAGACGAAGAACTGAATTCCTTTCTGTTAGTAGATATGAAAAATGTTACTTGTAGGAAGAGCAATTGCAGAATAACGAAGTCAATCAAGGTCAAGGAGCAAGAAGAAACCAATGACTTCTTAAAGGAGATAGAGGAAGAAGGCATAAATGCCTTACTACTAGCATCTTCAGAAGGCCCTAGGATGAAAGCTGATCTTCAAGGTGAGGAAACAACCTGACGGTTCAATCAAATGTCATAAGGCCAGACTTGTAGCTCAAGGATTTACCCAACAAAGAGGAATAGATTATAACAAGATGTATTCCCTGGTAGTGAAGATTAGTTCTGTGAGAATAATCATTGCCTTTGCGACTTACAAAGGATGGATGATTCATCAAATGGATATGGCTACAGCGTTTCTTAACAGGAAGTTGAAGGAGTTGATCTACATGTGTCAACTCAAAGGATTTGTCAGCAAGATATATCCTAATCATGTCTGCATTGCATTCTTCTTCATGCACCAAAGAAGGAGATAAAGTGATTGTTGGCTTATATGTTGATGACTTGCTCATCACAGGATCTTTGATGAAGCTATCAAAATGCTAGAGAAGGAACTACAGACAGGTTCATGATGAAGGACTTGGGATTGGTTGGCAACAATTACCTTTGTTAGAAAGGGGGAATAACATAAACTGACAGGGCTGATACGTATTATTCAAAGAGGAAACAAGGGAATAAAGGGTGTCAAGAGGGAAAGTGTGGTGTGAATGAAACAAAACTAACTAACAAAAAGAAAGATTGTTAGTCAAGTCCAACTTAACAAAAGAAAGGAAGTGTGAATTCTAGAAGAAAAAAAGAAAGACAACAAGGAGAGCTGAGGGTCCCAGATGGATACGACATTAGGAGTCCAGAGGTTAGTGTTGGGATTTTACCAACATCATGCTCTTGTTCCTTTTCTCCTTCAGCTACATACTTCGCCTTGGCTACTTGAGCTAAGACCCTTATTCTCTTGGCTTTCTTTTCAACATCACTCATCCCTTCATAGACTTTGTCTAATGCATCTCACTACTTCATCTCTCCAGCAGCAGCAGAAAAATACCTCCCCTCCACTCAGCATCCTTTGAACACCATCATATGGTCATTTTTTTTTTTTTTTTTTGAAATAGTTTATTGGCTATCTAGTGGGCTGGGCCGCTCAACCTCCTAGGTAATAATACCCACGGCACCTCTTACTGGCATCAATGCCCATTGGGCAGAGTGTGTTGGGAGGCACATAGGTTGCTAGAGATCGCCTGTTAAGCATGTACATGTTATAAGTTGGGAGGGTGTAGTGGGTATAGGAGTTCGCATGTTGCAGGTTTTGATGTTGGGATAGTGTGGTAGATATGAGGTTGGCTATTATTGCCATTGGGGATGAGGCAGCCGGGCACTCATTCCACTGGCAGTCCACTGGCGCCTGACCGGGCTGGCAGGTTTTGGGAGGTCCAACCTCCTGAAGGGTCTCTGCTTTCTGGAGGGCCAATCGGGGAGAGGTGTGGAACTTTGGTTTTATTTATGAGTTGTTGAGGTAGTGCAGTTTTTTGAGTTTCTCATTTCGTTTGAGGAAGATATTGGTTCTGGTGCTGTCGATAATACGGGTGATGCTGTTGATATCTTTGTTGTTGGTGCCGTGTACAGTTAGATAGTAGGGAAGTTCTCCTTTCCAAAAGTCGAGGTTTTTCGCTTGTTGTGCCAGCAAGGAGGAAATAAGGACGTTGTAGGTTTTGATATCTTCTATCATTTTTGAGGTAAGTTTTGGGAGACAACACATGTGGTATAAAGGTGTTCAGTGTTTTCAAGGCATCTTTTACCATTCTTCATGCAGATTTTGCAGTACTTATCAGCATACAGTCGTTTAGATGAGTTATTTATGTAGTTGCAGAGCGGGAGGAGTTCATATTTTGTTCGAATGAGGTGATTGTAATGCCGTGTGGAGAGGAGGGAGTGTTTTAGTTGTTTGTTGGCTTTTGGATGTCTGTTTTTGAGGAGGTTTCTGATATCATGGTCTTCCCAGGTGGAGGTCTTTAGGTTCCATATCATAGTAACTTCTTTCAGGAGGAGAGCAAGTGTTCTAAGTGGATGCAAGTTGCATGCAGCAATTGTTCTTTGGGCTAGGGACGCTTGCTTGTCAGCCTCTCTATTAAGTAGTACTCATTGGTCATAGTCGTTTGGATGTAGGAGTCTTTGTTTGGCTATTTTCTCTTTCCATTCTTTTGATGTTTTCTTTTCTTGATGGCTGTAGACATGAGCAATTGAGATGTTGTGGGTTTGGAGGTGTTGAGAGATAATTCGCCAAGCGGCAACTGCTTTGAGAGGAGGGCGTTTGGGAGGCTCGTTGAGGAGGTAGACCATGGCTTTGTTGTCAGATATGATGTGAACAGAAGGGATGGATGCGGTGGCTTCAAGGGCATATGCTATAGCTGAGGCTTCCACGTTGAAGGATGTATGGCATCCAAGTGGAGGGGCGCTGTATCTGGTCGTGGCAGTTACCACAGCAGCAGCTGCTACTCCATCCTTGAAAGAGCAAAGGGCCATGCCGTGAGTTTGTTTGTCAGGTCGGAGGGGAGAGGGAGTTTTCTTTCATATGGTAGGAGGCATTGTGGTGTGTCTTTAGGTCTGAGGAGTAGGAGTTGGTTATGTTTTGCAGTACATAAGAGTTGTGTGATTGTTTTGAGCTTGCTCCTTGTTGTTGCTCCTGGGTTGTGAAGTTGCAGCAGGTGGTTGGCTGGGTTTGTTGAGGGCTGTGAGTAGTAGTTGTTCATTAAGATATTAAGTGTGCGAGATGCAGAGTTGTCATCATTCAGGATTCTGTTGACATAGTGATTCAAGAAGTGCCTGTGCTGGAGGGTGGTAATGTTACGGATGGAGAGGCAGGTCAGTTTGTTTTTAAATATGCTTGAGTTGTACTTTCCAAAGATGCAGAGGGTGGAGCGGAGGCAGCTTCTGGCAGTACGTTCTAGGGTAGCTAATGTTTTTGTTGAAAGGAGGTGAGTGTGTATTGGATATTCAATTGCAGGGATAGCGATGGTATTTAGAAGGAGCACCTTTAAGTCCACAGGAAGATATCTTCTTGTGATTGCGGAGCAGTACTTGGTGAACTTTTTTGTGAGATGCTCATCTACGGCATGAGGGTTGGCAATGGAGAAGGGGATTCCTAGGTACACGCAGAGGTCTTCACATGAAAGCCGTGTTATTGGTTTGAGCTTATTAGTATAGGTGTCCATCGTGGAGAGAGAGAGGTCGGGGTCTGTACTCATGAAGACAGTTTTGCTTACGTTAATGGTGATAGTATCGTGTGCAAGGAATGTGACTGTGTGGTCAAGGTTGTTTGTGATGTCTGGGGTGTTGTCTGAGACGAGGAATAGGTCATCTGCGAAGGCCATTCCTGCAATTTTTGTTCCATCCAAGAGGGTATAGCCCGTGTTTGAAGAGTGGAGATAATCAAGAAGTGGGTTGATATAGACGTTGAATAGTGTGAAGGAGAGGGGGTCCCTTGTTTAACTCCTTTGGTAATGTAGAATTGGTCAGTGTCTCCACAGGGAAGGATTACAGATATTTTAGAGTTGTTGTAGATGCCTTTGAATACATCTATTGCTTCTTCACTTAGGCCATAGTGGTGGAGGGTCCAGAAGATGGTATTGTGTGGAACAGAATCAAATGCTTTGTTGATGTCAATCCAGACAATATGGAGAGGTTTATTTCGTTGTTGGCTGTCTTCAATAACGAGTTTGAGTGTGGTAACATTAGTGGAGGCTGAACGGTTGGGTCTGAATCCATTTTGTGCATCACAGAGGGTTTCACTGGTTTCAAGAATGTGGTCTAACCTTTTTTGAATGATCTTTGTGTATATTTTGTAGATGGAACGGCATAGCGCAATTGGCCTGTAGTTAACTGGAAGAGTTGGGTCTCCGGTTTTGTAGATAGGCCATATTTTTGAGGTATTCCACTTCTCAGGGACAACGCGTACATTGAGGACTTCATTCAACATAGTGACTATCCGTTCTTTGTTGTGTGGAGAAAGAGCTTTATAGACTTCAATGACAAGGCAATCACTGCCTGGGCATTTTTTGTTCTTCATTTTGTTGATAACTGTGTTGACTTTGTGGAAGGTAATGGTTTCATGGAGTTTATGGCTGAGGTCTTTGAGTTTCTTTTGAATATGTGCTTCATAGATATTGTTTGGTGGGTGGCTGTTTTCATTTTTTTCGATGTCTTCCAGTACTGTGATGAAGGTTTTCTTCAGGTTTGTATCATGCTCTGGACAGGAAAAGAGTTTTTCCCAGTGGTCTTTAACTACTTGTTTGACAGTCTTTGGGTCCAATGTGATTGTGGGTTCACCATTCTCATCAGTGGTGGACACAGATTCAAGTCGTTTGTTATCGTTGGGAAACAACAGATTTTTCATCTTCTTGTAAAACACTGAGCTTTTGTGCTGTCCTTCTGAGGCAATTGCTTCACAGTGTTTTTCTATTTTTTTTCTCTCTTCTTCTTTTTCTGTTTGGTTTATTTGCAGCTTAAGTTTTTTCTGACGTTCTAAGAGAGAGGCAAGAGATGTGTTTCCTCCCTGCTGTAGCTTGAGATTTAGTGAGGTGGGAATGTTAGAGTTGTGTAAGAGGTAGCGGATTGCTTTATTGACTCTGCGGTATTCAATGATATTGTGTTTGGCTTTAGGGAGCCACCATGGTGCTTTGTTTGAGATGCATGGCGCAATAGTTTTTAGGATTTCTAGAAAGGTTTCTTGGTGGTCTTCAGGACAAGAAAAGGCAAGTGGGCTGTCATGTACAGTTTGGTTGAGGCTGGTAATCTCTTTCTCATTCATGATACGCTTATATGGGATTCTAGGGACTGGGAGAGGTGCTCGCTTTGGTTTCTTTTGGAACAATGGGACTTTTATTGTAACCATGGAGTGGTCAGAGCGGATGCTGGAGTGATGGATTTTTGCAATGGTAGGCTTTCTGTCATTGGGTGTGAGGATGAGGTCTATTCTTGATCAGCTGAGATTGCCTTTTTTTTCATTCAGATGCGCCCAGGTCATGGCGTGTGAGTTCGGGTGGAGGGCCATGTAGGCATCCACTAGCTCGAGTTCTTTCAGCATTGCTGTAAGGCCTTTAGAGACCTTGGCGTTTAGGTTGGGCTTGTCTTCTTTTCGTAGCTTTGCATTGAAGTCTCCTGCAATAAGGATTCGTCCTTTATGGCAAAGCTTTTTTAGATGGGGAGTGAGAGTAGGCCAGAAGTTTTCATTGTCTTTAGGTTCTGCAGGAGCATATACTGCGACGAGGTAAGTGTTTCCTCACTTTTTACGATGTACATTGAGAATGACTACGTGGTGTTCTATGTCCGGGTGTGGGGAAATGACACTAATATAGCGTTTCCATTCCTTTTTGACGATCCATGCCATGTGGATGAGTTGTTGTTTGGTGCCTGGTATAGTTGTTGGGGAAGATAGCTTGCTGGGATAGAGAAGAAAGTCTGGATGGAGTTGTGGGAAGCAAAGGTTTGGGTTACCAAGTTCTTGGACAGAAAGAAAGTCAATTTTATTTTTATTAAGAAGAGAGTTCAGGGAGTTAATCTTTTTTTTCCATCCTTTTGATAGGTTGAAGGTCGTTATCATTGTGAGAGGAGGGAAGGACAGGGGTGATGATGGTGGTGAGGGGGTGGGAGAGGGAGGAGTAGCATTAGGTAGCATTGTTACTACCATTTGCACTCTTCGGTTGTACCACCTGTACCATTATCACCCTTTTGTTGATGGTCAATGGGGAGAAGCAGTTTTGGCAGGAGGAATATTTGTGGACATATTGGACTGGGTAAGAGGTTGGCTGGTTTTGGGAGGCACTTTGGTACCTATTAGCTATTAGGGTATTGGGTGGGGTCTGTTTCTCCTGTTGTGAGGCGTTTTGGTGAGGATGGAGTGTTGTGAGGCTTGGTTTCTTTGCTGGATAGGACGTTATGATAAGAGGCTTTTTGTGGTTCATTTTGTTGGTTGTTTTTGTGTGTATGTTTGCTTGTGTGTTTGGATTTATATTTGTGTTAGTGTTAGTATGGGTATTTATTTTCAAAGGAGTAGAGGCGAGAGATTTAAGATTTACGGTTTTGTGAAAGGGGGTATTTTGTGATTTTTCGTATGGGATGGTGGGGGGCGTGCTTAAAGCTACCCATACATTCAACTTTACCCATAAAAGTCGAATGCACCTTTCAGATTGATGTGGTTGGGTGTTCCCACGGCACTCATAAGATTTACATGGGTGAGTGCCCCCATAAAAGGGAGGGGAAGGGTTAATGCCAACGTTCATACCTTCTCGGCACCGCCCACGCAAGTCAGAGTGAAAATTAGATGGGGGAAAGGAAAGTAGAAAAATCAAACCTGTCTGACAACTTTTCTTCTTCAGTAGCCATTTGAATTTTCACCCCTTGGAAACCTTGCAAATTGCTCTTTTTTAGGTCAAACACAGTACAACAAAAAGGAGAATCTCCTTTTGGAAATTTGAAAAAGTAAAAAAATATTTTTTTAAATAATTTTCCAAAATCAAAAATGATTTTTTTTCTGAAATTTATTATTTTATGAAAATTAAAAATAATTTTTTGTATCAAAAATAATGTTTTTTTAATTATTTAACAAAAAAATAATATTTTATTCACTTTTGTGAAAAAAAAATTAACTATCACTGTGTGGATACATCTCTATATAAAAGATGTTACTTCTCATTTGAGAATAAAAGTATAATTTTTTCTAATCAAAAAATACCAAAAAATTACACTTTGTGACATGTTAACATGTATTTATAGCTACATCAGTTGATAAAATGAGATTGCAATACTTCCACTTTCAAAACAAAGAATTGGGACAAAACATGAAGACCCAATATTCGCATACAGTCACAGTAGTTGTAAAATGCAACACAAATCAGAGAAAGAAGAAATTATAAAAAAGAGAGGTCAGAGATAAGAGAGATAAGAAAAGAGCAAAGCAAAGCATCTCTTTCTTTCATTTTATTAAAGGTCTTTTCCTTACACCCATCGAGTTGGTGTCCATTAGGTTATTTCCCTACTGACCTTATCACAGTGCTCAATTTGAGCTCAAGGGAAATTTAATAAGATGGTTGAAACAGTAAATGCTTTTGGACCTTTTGTTCAATGTGGAGATTATAAGCAGCAAAAACAAGTTGAAGGTAGAAAAGTTCTACTGCATTCCATCAATCCTCAGACTTGATAAAATAAGAAAAATAGAAAAAAGGAAAGAAGAAATTAGTTTTGGTACAATACTAAGCAATTAGAAAAGCATTAAGGATTAAAGAATAAGAAATGTAAAAATACACTCAGTATATACAATGCTTACTTTTTATATATGTTTAATATTGCTCTTAGAGCAAATAAACTTATTACTACTACTTAAAAACTTAATTGCTTAGTATCTCTATGGCAAAAGAGGACCACTTTTTTTAAACTTTATTGATTTTTTGTTTAGTTTAAGCTTTTTCCTATTAATCAGAAAAAGAACTATTTTGAAAAGTTAAATTTAATTAAACTTAACCACCAGCACACCCCTGTGTCACTGGAGCTCATGGTTGGGCACTGCTGTTTTGGATATTTTTTGGATACTTTGGGATGATTTTTCCCCCTAACCAAAAAGTCGCCAGAGCAAAAAACGATAGCGTAAGAAACAAAAAACTCCCTGCATGAGTGAGGAAGAACCACCAC
>JAVKOQ010000735.1:0-14793 GCA_031835245.1 Balamuthia mandrillaris
CACGCAGAGGACGAGTCTTCTCCTTCTTCATCTGCTGAGAATGAACGGGAAGCACAAAGGATTGATGAAGAAGTAGTGCCTATCTTTGACGCAACGTTATCCCCTCGCAACTTTGCTTTGATTGCCAAAAAATGAAAGCTGGAAGCTTCCTCCCCCCTATTTCCGTTGTGCCCAAAGAGAGAGCTTTCGATGAATATGGACAACCAGGAAGTGGACGGAAAGGCCCGTTTCGGAAGCTGGTCTCTGCTCCAGCGTGGCAGAGGAGGGTGCGTTTCTCTCTCCCACTTGTTCCTATCCAATAATGCCGTGCTGTGCACGTGCTACCGTGCATTAGAATTATTAATATTTTCCTAAAGTGAGTGTGATGACGTGTGGAGCGACAAACGTGAACAGTTTCTTCAGCCATGTCAGAATGAGTTTTGTCGACATCCCTTTTTTCTTTTCTGAAAGATCTGAGCAGATCTTCTTTGATTTTTGATTGGTGATTTGAATGTGCAAAAAAACAAAGAAAGGAAAGAAAGAAAGCTGCAAGCTCATCGCCCTCGTCGCTGCCAAGCTTGTCCAACTCACCTTTTTTTTTTTCTCTTTGTGGTGTCCTTTCCTGTTTGTTGTGTTGTATTTTTTTTTGTAAATTATTTTTATTTTTATTTTGTAACAACTTATTTTTTTAAAACAACTTTCTTTCTTTTTTTTTGTTTTTAAAAAAAGTTGTTGACAAGAACAACAACAACGAGCAAGAATGATGACCATGAGCCCAACGGCGTTGCTCTCGCAGGACGAGATCCTGCCGCCGGAGCTGATGGTAGAAATCTTTTCCATGCTGCCGGTGAAGCAGCTCTGCGCGCTGCGCTTGGTGTGCTCCACGTGGGCGGACCTGATCGCCTGCGACGTGGTGTGGCGGCGGCTGCTGGCCTGGCACTTTGGGGCCACGCAGTTCTCCGCGGAGGAGCTGCTTTTGGCGGAGCAAAAGGGTTGGATGGCAGTTTACCAGAGCTACTGCAGGTAGCATTGTTTCCATCGAGTTACATTAGTGCTTTTTTTTCTCCTGACCTTTGTACAAAAAAAAAAAAAACAAAACAGGTTGAGTTGGAATAAGAGTTCGCTGCCCTCGGATGTGCGACTATCCGCGGACATGAAGACGGTGGAGAACGTGGCCAGCGGACAAATGAGGCTCAGTGCTGCTGTTGACTTTCCGCTTACTAAAGATGGGGATTACTTTTTCGAGTTTCTTGCCGAGTATGTTCTTGTTCTTCTTTTTCTTGGTCTTCTTCTCTTGTCGTTGTTCTTCTTCTCTTCCCTTGCTTCGTCTTGTTTTTTTTTCTTCTTGTTCTCCACTTCTTGCGCCTCTTCTCCCTCCTCCTGTTCTTCCTCCCTAATAATGCTAAATGATAATAAAAAGCCACATCAAAACGCCAGGCTTCCCCAACTTGACAGGCTTTGGAATTTCTATCGCGAGCACAGGCGGCTGGTATGAAACCAACAAGGTTTGACGCCCACTCTCCTTTCCCTTTCCCATTTCTCTTTTTTTCATCTATTCTCATATTCTTTTTCTACACCACCACAACCAGGGAGTTGGTTGGTACAATCGTGCAGGAGCATTCCGGTATGGGCAAGGCATAAAGTTAAACAGCGACCCAACTGCCTTTTCGGAGGCACGCACCGGCGAAGAGTGGCCAAGTTGGGAGGAAGGAGATGTGTTGGCCATCTCCGTTCATCTAAAAAATGTCGACGACAGTGACTCTCCTCACCGACAGGACAGCTTTGTTCGCTTTTACAGAAACAAAGAACTCATTGGTACCTTGCTTTCTCTTTCAGCGCTGTTCTCTTCCTCTCTCTCCTCTCTCTCTCTCTCTCTCTCTCTCTCTCTTTCTCTCTCTCCCTCGCCTCTCATCTCTCAAATCAACCAACGAAAACGACAAAGGGTCCATAAATATTGATCCTGATGACAAGTATAAGGTCACGTTCTTGTTTCATCAAGGAGATCGCATCACACTTCGGAGTGGTGGCAAGCGAACTCCTCCTAGTGACTATTGCCTTTCTTCTTGACTTCTCGTCATTGTTAGTTAACAATAAACCTTTTAAAAAGTTAGTTACCCTTGCACAATCCATTCATTGGGTCGCTGCAATGTACAAGCAGCAAAGTAAAAACTTTGTTTTTCACAGTCTCCAAGTGAACAAGCAGTAACAGCTGAACATTCTACAGGCAGAGAATGAGTTTGTAAGTATCAGTTGTCCTTAGTATTGTAACTCTCACTCATCCTTAAGAAGAGGATGAGTTGCACTAGCTTGAGTATCAGGAGGCAGTGGCGGTGATGCCAGAGGACCATGAGAAGAAGGAGGATAAGCTAGAAGAATATCCTACTTTTATGGAGCATTTAATTTCTCCTACTACTCTTCCTTCAAGACAGCTTAATCACTCTCCTGTCACCAGAATCACTAGGCCTTTTTGTTGTTTTTTTTCTTCTTCTTCTTGTTTTTCTTGTTCTTCTTTTTCTTTTTCTTCTTCAGGTTTTCTTGTTTTTCTTGTTTTTCTTCTTTTTCTTCTTTTTCTTTTTTTTCTTCTTTTTCTTGTTTTCTTCTTCTTCAAATACTACTTTTCTTGCTACTCCTGTTTTTTTTGCTAATGCTGCTGTTATTTGGGCCAAATGGATACCCAAACTGTATACCATGGCTAACAACAATTCCAACAATAGCAAAAAGCCTTACTATTGCAGCCACAGAAAGCTCCAAACCAAAGAGTGCAAGTTTTTCATCTTGTTTTTAGTTGTTCTCCTACTGTTGCTACATGTCTCTCTCTATATGGAAATAAAATGTTTTATTATGTTGTTGTAGTAGTATAAGAGTGGGTATATAGTAAGTAAGCATTATTCATCTTTATAAATACTAAGTATTTTTGGTGAAGATTACATCTAAAAACAACCATGTTCTTGTAGCCAGTTTAATACTTTTGGATAATTTCTTGCTGCATATATGGTGTTTCTATCCCAAGGACAACCATTTGCCCACAACCATTGTACTATTTCTAAATCTCCACAAAGAGTAGCTGAGGAAAAGGTCAAAGCATCCCAAGGGCAGCCCTGTTCTCTTGCCCACTTTAGCACTTCTAAGTGTCCTCCTTCTGCAGCTGCAGTGCAGGTGGATGCATTCCAAGGGCAGCCCTGCTCCCTTGCCCACTTCAGCACTTCCAAATGTCCTCCTTCTGCAGCTTTACTGCATGTAGTTGCGTCCCAAGGGCAGCCCTGTTTCCTTGCCCACTTCAGTACTTCCAATTGACCTGCTTCAGCAGCCATGTAGCACATTGTTAAGTGCCAAGGGAAACCATAATATTTCTTGAACTTGTGGAAAAGAGAAGAGGCTCTGCTGACTTGACCTTCAGCACTGGCAGTGGCAGTGGTGATGCTTTGGTGCAGCGACTTGTCCTGCAGCCATTTCAGAGCTGCCACACACCCATGTTTGATTGCCAGGGTAAGCATCAATTCATCCCAGCATTCCCCTTTCTCTTTCCACACATACTCTAGCACTTCCACATTTCCACCAGCAGCAACAAAGCCGTACACATGCTTGCTCCAAGGGCAGCCTTGGGCACGAGCCCACTGCAAAACATCCACCTTGCCCAGTTTAGCTACCACATTGCAAGTGATTTCATTCAAGCAGTAGCCGCTTTGGCAAGCCCATTGCAGGAGCTCCACCCTGCCACAGACAGTGCGGATGGACAACCTGCGTCGCAAGTGAGGAGGGCAACAGGCAAACCAGCCACGACAGGTCCTTGCCGCCACAGCCAACATGCCCCTGGGAAGCATGCCCAAGATATGCTGGAGCAGTTCCGCCGGTACGTCCTCCACCGTTGGTTGTGCTGCTGGCATGTGCTCGGTGGGTTGTTGGTTGCTTCCTTCCTGCACAGCGTTAATTGTTTGATTTTATGAGGGGTGGGAGCAAACAAAAAAAAAATAGAGTCATTAGTTTTGTGGAGTTGTTTCTCTCCGACGGAGAGGAAGCGCACCATCACTTTCTTCCTTCTTGCTCTGTTTCCACCAAAAAAAAAAAAAAAAATTGAACAAAAAAGAGCAGAACAAAAAGAAACTCCCCCGCCGGGAATCGAACCCGGGTTGTCCGCGTGACAGGCGGAAGTGCTGCCGACTACACCACAGGGGAAGTTATTGGGAGGAAAAGTGCTCAAATGGGGAAACATATGGCGAAAACAACATCAAAAATTATATTACCGTGCACAATCAAGTTTTTCCAAATTTCTGGGTTTATCCGTATTTTCTCACATAGAACAAGTGGGAAAAAAAGTATTTTGGAAAAACTTGAAAGTGCTGGGTAATACAAGAAAAAAAGGAGACCGGAAATACTTGATGGAAGGCAGGCCGGCATTGCCTTTGGAGGAGGACGCGCTTATCCACTTTGAGCGTCTCGTCTGCCAGTACTTTGATCTTCTTCTCCTGCACGAGTATGCTGATGATGTTCAACGACCCCGCTCCGAGCCGGAAAAACGTGTTCCTGGCCACGCTGGTGATTGTCGCGAGCGTCTTCAGGACTTCACCACCGTTTTGGACCTTTTTGAACGAAGCAAAGTTGGCGGCGTGGTGCACCTCGAAGCAGCAGAGAAGAACGACGATGGGGAGGTCATCTCTGCTATGCAATTGATCGGCTTCCAGGAAGTGGAGGATGAAGCTAAAGGCAACAACCGCTCCTTTCGATTCTGTCACTCGGAACAACTGTTTCGCTTTGAGAAGGTGAAGAACGGAGCGAGGAGGAAGTACCACCGCCTTCAGGGCCAACGACAAAGGCAGCACTTTATGAACTTGTTGCAGAGGATCTTTGTGAGTCCTTCTGCTGATGATGACAGGAAGGAAAAGGAGGAACTGCCATTTTGTATCGTTACTGCTGCACGTTCGCTTCGTTCCTTTCTTGCTGCATACAAATCGGTTTGTTTATTCTTGTTTGTAGTTGTTCTTCTTCCTCTTGTTCTTCTTCTTCTTGTCTTCTTCTTCTCTTTTTCGTTCTTCTTCTGCTTTGTTAACTCGTTTGAAGGAGATTGGGAGCGGGCCATTCATTAAAGGACTTCAAGCTGTGTTGCGTGCACAGAAAGGCAGAGAAGAGGTTATATGTTGGCACGTATGGGCTTCCTTGTTCACTCAAAGCTGTGGTGCATCCTTTGCCAAGGACGCTCTCCTTCTGCTCAGCGATCTATGCTTCGTACTACATGAAACACCGAACCTAATGCACGCGAAGCAAGAGGAACAGGCAAAAGAAGAAACTGAAACTGAACGTGATGGTTTTGCAAAGGAACGGCATGACGAAGATACAGCGGAAGAACGAGAAGAAGATGGAGAAATGGAAGTGATGTGGGTCGTATGTGACGTGATGGAAGACAAACACATCCTAAGTTTGCTGAAGCTCTTTCCTTCGTCCAAGAAGAGCTTTGGAAGCGCAACGGGACAGATTCGTCCTCATCCACAACTCTTGCGCCGACGGCAACCAAAGCAAGCCAATGACAACAGCGAGGAGAAGAACAAGAAGCAAAAGAAGCCGTTCCAGCAGGTTCTAAACAATTTTTGGAAGAAGAAGTGACATCATTCTTGTTCTCCCTGTTGTTCCACTCCCTACCAACAGACCAATACTGTAGAGCCATGTTATGCTGTTACGCTGCTCTGTTTGGCTGGCTGTCTATTGACGGCTCGCAGGTCTGTTCATTGCTTACGTGAATCAAGGCAGAGTTGTGGTTTGGACACGCTCCAGAACCCTCAATTGGACGATAGCCCACGACACTTCTATATCTTTATCTTCTTATCGTTCTTCTTGTTCTTGTTCTTCTTCTTCAACTCCCTCTCCTTTTCTTGTTCTTTAAAAACCAAATAACAATATTTACTCCGTTTTGCCAATGCTCCTCTAAGCATCGATATAGCCGTTGAAAGTGATCTGCCAGCGATTCATCCTTCCACTCTGCTGTGCAAACGGGTAATCCAGTCTCACTTGCCACGTTCCCAGCACGTTCTCTCCCCAGTAAGCCAACGACATGAACGTCCAATCAATGTTGTACTTGATGCGTCGGTTGGACCAGGACTCTTTGTGCTTGAGCTGCAAGTAGCTCTCCACTCCCGAGGGGGAGATGAGAACCACCTCACAATCAGAGCGAGTGGTTGGGAATACGGCGTCCACGTAAAGTTGGACCGACTCGAGGCGCATCTTGGAAAGGGCATGGCGAGTGTTGCTGTTGGCGGTGACTTGGTACTGGAAGGTGGTGATGCCTTGAATCTTGCCCAGCGGGTCGTTTTCTTTGTAGGAGCTAATTGGAGAGGACCAGCTAACCACTGAACCAAGAATTCATAAGGGCGTTGTAAACAACGGAAGGAAAACTTGAGAGAAAAAACATAAACATACGATTTGGTACGTTCTTCCATGACTTGGCGGCTTCAACGGCGGCCTCAGCGTTGAGTAATCCAAAGCCAAAGTCGTGCGAGAACCACAGGCCAGCTCCGTTTTGTTTCCAGCCGTCGCGGTTGGGTCCACGGTCGAGGCCCTCCTTCCTGGATGTGCGGACGATGACATGTTGCACGTCCCTCCAAGTCAGGTTTGGGTTGACTTGCAACAACAAGGCCACGAATCCGGCTGCCATAGGTCTATTCATTGGTTAAAAGGGCAAAGCAAAACAAAAAAAAAGTTTGATGAATTCTACGCACGCTGCAGCTGATGTGCCAGAGAAGTGAGTATTGCAACCCTGCACGCCTGTGCTGGTGATCAAGTCATGGGTGCCTGAGCTGGGCGCTACCGCCATCAAGCAAGCGCCCGGTTCGCCATACCTCGTCACATCGCCGTATCGATCCACCGCTCCAATGCTAATGGTGTAGGGGTTGTTTACGTAGCCGTCATAGTTCTGGTTGTCGTTGGCTCCTCTGCCGTTGCCGCCTGCCCATACGTAGATGGTGCCTAGGCCGTTGCGTCCATTCTGGACGCACTGGCGGATGGCATCCTGGACGGCACGACTGGGGCCTTGGTGACCTGCGACACGGTCGTCTGGACCCCAGCTGCAGCTGAAGATCATGTTCATTTGGTCTTGGGGCACGTCGTCGCAGTTATGGCTGACGGCGCGGGCTTCTTGGGCTTCAGTGATACCGGAACTGCCCTCCAGCATTTTGATGCCTGCTACCTTGGCGCGTGGGGCCACACCGACACCGCATACGTTGTTGTCTCGTGCTGCCGCACATCCTGCAAGTTTTTTGTTTGTTCGTTAAGCAAGAGTAAGGAGAAATGAGAAACAAGCAAATTGAAATAGAAAGGGGAGAAAAGCGAACAAAACCTGCAGACGCAGTTCCGTGTTCATCGGGACGGCTCCAGCTCATGAGAGGCGAAGGGTCCTTGTTTCCAGTTCTTACGTTCAAACTGCCATCCCTGAAAAAGTTGGGCTGCAAGTCCGGATGGTCAAACTTCATGCCATCGTCAACGATGGCAACCGTGACACCCTCCCCTCTCACTCCGCTCTGCCAGACTTTCTCCACGTTGAGGTTCTGGCCAGTTCCATGCAGGTGCCACTGTTGGGCATAGAGAGGGTCCTCAGGTAGAGAGCCCTCTGCGCTTCTGAGCAGCCGCTGATAGGTCACTTGATGCTGGTACCATTGAATCTCATCGGAGAGAGACAGGTTGAAGTGCGGAAGATGAAGAGAGGTGACAGAGGGCTCAGGAATGTCAGAAGGGTAATGATCCTCCAGGTCATACCGTTGTGTGAGAGCGGAGTCGAGAGGGTTGTCTTGTTGGGAGAAGAGATCAAAGTAGGGGTCTCGGAAGAGGTAGTACTCTTTGAGGTTGCCGATGCGACCAACATATTCGAGGCCATGGCGTTGCGCTATGGAAGCCACGTCGATGTGCTCTCCAGGGATATGAACAGCAATCTCGCCCGTGTATTCGGGGACGAAGGCAGGGGCAGGTATGGCAGAAACTAGTAGGTATTTGTGGCTGTGTCAGTCTAAAACAGAGGAGGGGAAACACCAAAATGAGGGACCTACCAGTCCATGTTACAAAGGAAACCGCAAGTAAAATAAATAGGGACTTCATTTTTTGCGGCGCTTCAAGTGATGATAACCCTGAACTCGTCTGGAGTAGTAAAGTGGAAAACTCCCCTGTTTGGCTTTTCCCTTCTTTCGTTTTCCTTTCCAGAATCTTTACCAACAAAACTACCAAACACTAAAAAAGAAGTTTAACGAAAGGGCAGACCTCAAAAAGGATAAGCCCCGGCTATTAGGAACAATGATTTTTGTCGACATTCCGACGATTGACCTCCACATGTGCACCATTGCTGCACCACTCACTGCCAAAGAAAAGAAAAAAGAAAGTGAGCGATGATGGAGGAAGAGCAGCGCTTCGCGCCGTTGAAGAATGACCTGATACTGCGGGCGGCCAGAGGGGAGAAAACGGAGCGAGTGCCAGTGTGGATCATGCGTCAGGCCGGGCGCTACCTCCCCGAGTACCACGTGACCAAGGAGAAAGGGGGCGACTTCTTCGCCATCTGTAGGAACAAGGAGCTCGCCGCTGAGATCACCCTTCAGCCCGTCGAGCGCTTCCCCCTCGACGCTGCCATCATTTTCACTGACATTCTTGTAGTCTGCCAAGCTGTCGGTCTGGAGGTTCTCACTTGTCACCCTTTTCATGGCTCCACTCCACCTCTCCTCCTTCTGATTACTCTTTCTTCTCTCTCTTAGGTTCTCATGTTGGAAGGCAAAGGCCCCAGCTTTCCTGCCCCGCTGCAAACCCCAGAGGACCTCGACCGCCTGATCCCCCACCCGGACGTCAACCAGGCCCTGGGCTACGTCTTCGAGGCCATCACCCTCACGCGTCAGCGCCTGCAGGGGAGGGTCCCCTTAATCGGCTTCGCCGGGGCGCCCTGGACCCTCATGGCCTACATGATCGAGGGCAGCGGCAGCAAGACCTTTGCCAAGGCCAAGCAGTGGCTCTACACCTGGCCGGAGGCCTCCCAGCGGTTGCTCACGTTGCTCACCGATGTGATCATTGAGTACTTGGGTACTTTTTGCCTGTTTTTGTGTTCTTTTTCTCCAACAGCTAACCGACACGACACGACACGACACAACACAACACAACACAACACAACACAACACAACACAACACAACACAACACAACACAACACAACACAACACAACACAACACAACACAACACAACACAACACAACACAACACAACACAGACGGACAAGTAAAAGCAGGAGCGCAGTTACTTCAAATCTTTGACTCGTGGGCGGGAGAGCTCTCCCCTTCCTCCTTCCAGGAGTTCAGCCTTCCTTCCCTCTGTCGCATCGCGGCTGCCATGAAGGAGCGCCATCCCGATGTGCCCCTCATCATCTTTGCCAAAGGGGCTCATTACGCGTTGGAGTGGCTCTCCCAGGAGAGCGTCTACGATGTCATCGCCCTGGACTGGACTGTCGACCCTGCGATAGCTCGTTGCAGAACAAAGCAGAGGAGAACAGAGAAAGAAGGAGAAGGGGAAGGGAAGGAGGACTCACCACCAACGTTGCAGGGCAATTTGGATCCGTGCGTGTTGTATGGAACGGAGGAGATCATTGAGAAGGAGGTGAAGAGGATGTTGGAGGGATTCGGAACGCAGAGGTTGATTGGAAACCTTGGCCATGGTTTACATCCTTCTCATGATCCCGCCAAAGTTGGTCTCTTCATCGACCTCGTTCATCGTCTCTCTGAAGAGATGAACCATTCTTCATAGAAAAAAAAATAGAATGGAAAGCACAAAAAGTACCACTTCTTTTTCAGTTGTTGTGAAGTGAAGAAGAGAAGATGGAAAGAAGCTGGTTGGCGTCGAGTCCCCAAACATCATTCACCAGTTGTTGTGAGTAAGAGTCAGCTTTTCTCTCCTGCATTCGCATTCGTGTGGCTCGATCTTGTTTTCGTGTATCTTCTTTCATCTTTTCTTCTTCATCTTCTTCACTGCTCTCTTCGTCCTCGTCCTCTTCTTCGCTACTTTCTGTATCTTTTTCTTCTTCTTTCTCTTCCATTTCCATCTGTTTTTCGTTGTCTTCGTCTTCTTCCTCTGAACTACTACTGCTACTATCGTCTTCGTCACCTTCTTGCTTTTTTAATTCTTGCTTTTCCATTTGCGAGGCGGAAGAAGAGGTTCGTTGTGGCTTCACCAAGTCCTTCAACTTGCCCAAAGCTTCCTCATAGCGCTCGACGTAACCAGCGAGATCCTTTTCCTCGTCGATGTTGACCTGTCCGATGGTTCCGTCTTTGCTGTTGCTTCTCTCTGCTTTGCTCAGCATTTGTCTAAAGTGGAAGATCTCCTCTCTGCGAAGGAGAGTGAAAGTTCTGCCCGTCCTTCCAGCACGAGCTGTTCTGCCGACGCGATGAACGTACGTCTTTATGTAAGGAGCTGAGTCGTAGTTGACCACGTTCTCCACCTCTTCAAAATCTAACCCTCTTGCCATCGCGTCGGATGCTATTACTCTGTTGATTAGTAGAGAAATATTAATGTTATGAAAGAAAATGTAATCATACAAAAGGAATAAGAACAAAGATTGAAAGAATGAAGAGGTACATTCTAATTTCTCCAGCTCTAAACTTGGAGACAATACGAGAGCGTTGAGCTTGCGTTTGCGTGCCAGAATATTCAGCAATATTCTTTTGCCCCATTAGAGATAGCAACAAATAAAGTCTGTTTTTTTTTTTTGTGTGTGTCAACTACATGGGGATGAATAGGGAGAATGATGCTGATAGGGGTGATACCGATGAGTGGCCTCCACTGAAGCAGTAAAACAAAGCGTTCGCTTAAAGTCAAAAAGGTGCATCAAGTGAAGCAATATCAGCGGTTTATACTTGAGACTGCATACTACCATGTATTCCTAAGGAAGTAGGGAATAAATAGAAAAGAAGCGAAGATAAATTAAGTGAACAAAACAAGATAAAGATGGTAGGGAGCATAACAAAAACAAACCTCCAACGTGTCCGGCATCTTATAGAGAGCATGGGCTGCTGCAGTGAAGAACTGCGGGTTTTGCAGCTGAAGACTGGCAATCTTTTTTGGGTTATGCGTCAATGTCGCAGAAAACAACAGCTTATGTAAATGTTGTTGCTGTTGTTGCTGTAGTGATGTATCTACTTTCTTCCTTTCATTTCCTGTTGTTGTTTGTCCAGGCTGTGCTGCTAACAAAACTTTAGGCAGCCAGTTCTGAAAGGATTGCATGAGCAAACGATCCGCTTCGTCGATGACGAGAAAGCGTAAGTGGCTCAATGTGAAGCCTTCTGTTTGTGCCAACAAATCTATCAATCTTCCGGGAGTGCATACCAGAATGTCCACTAATCCTTCCCATTGTTGCTCACTTGGTTCTCTTAGTTGACAGTCTTTTTCGTTTGGTGATTGTTGTTGTTGATTTGGCCAATTGTATTGATAGAGGGTTAGAGGAGCGCCTTTGGAGGATGTGGAGGAAGGTGGCCACCGACGGACGAGTTTGGCTTGGTCTTGTTTGAAGGGGCTTTGGCCAACAACAACTTCAACCTGTTTTAGATAGTTCGTGAGCAAAACAAACCACAAAAAAAGAAAAACGAAAGCAACTATCCAAGATAAAGAGATGTGAAGGAGGACCTTTAGTGAAGTGTTGGTGCAAAGCAAGTCAAAGACGGACTTCACTTGAAGGGCCAAGTCTCGGTTGGGCACTATCACCAACGCTCGAAGCAACCGGATCACTCTGTTCAACAATGCCTATTGTTTGTTTGTTAAGTTATCTGAGAGAAGCCATGAGGGCTGAAGAAACATACGTTAACGATCGGAACAGCGTAGGCTAAGGTCTTTCCACTGCCAGTAGGAGCACAAACACAAATGTCACCCGCAACCACTCCTTTTCGTCTCTCCTTCTCCTTTCGCTTCTCTTCATTCTCGTCTTCTTCTTTCATTTTCTTTTTCGTGTTCTTCTCTTTCTTCTTTCTTGTCTCTTTCTTCGTTTCTTTTGTTGCTGCTTCTTCCTCCTCTTCGATGAGGGCAAACTCGCCGCTGCCCCCGCAGGCGACGCTTCTCATTACGGCCGGGATGACCTCCGACTGGACCGGGAAGAAGCGCTCAATGCCAAAGCGGTGGGCAAGGTTCTGGGCCAGAACGGGGGATAACCCCGGCATGGCGCCCACTGGAGTGCGTTTGCTGTTGTCGATGATCCGTTCGCTACGTTTTTTGCGGAGCAGTGAGGTCGGAGTGGTGGCTGCGGAGGCGGCTTTGATTTTTTTACGGGTCTGATGAACACTGAGGTTCTTGACATCTTCCTCGTTGCTGGTGGTGGTAGTTGTTGTTATGGCCTCGGATGTGCTGGCTGACGAAGAAGAGGAGGAGGAAGGCTCTTTGGCCGGCAAAGGGCCTTCCTCTCCAGCCCGTAGCTTGCGCTTCATTCCGCTACTCTTTTTTTTTCTCCTGCCAGCAGAGGCTAATAGCCTATTAGATTTCTTTTATCTGTCGACAATTCATTCCCCGAAAAAATTTAAACTCTCCCAACGGAAAAAATCGACTCCTCAAACATAATAGGTGATATCCTGTTTTTGGTGATTTTGTTTTCCAGTAAACTTCCTTGTTTGGTTTTGGCGGTAAAAACGGACGGAGAATTGTTTGCGAAAAAAAAAGCAAACAAACAGAAAAAAAAAACGTAGTGGCAAGGAAGAGAGAGAGAGAGTCGGGTGAAAAGGGATAACACCACACAATAGCCAGGAGCTGTTGTTGCGGTTGTTTATTATTTTATTTTATTTTTTGCGGTCGTTCATCAATCTCTCCCTTCCCGTCTATCTCTGATTTTTATTTATTTTTATTTATTTATTTTTATTTGACGACTTTCCAAAGAAACATCTTTTTTCTACGAATATTCCGAACGGTTGGTCACTACACAGCGCAAGGCTTCACATTACGCTCTTTGATTTGATTTTCCTCATCTGAATCATCCACATCATCGCACATCTGCTGTTTATTTTCACTTTTTGATTTTTTTTTTTTTTTGGCCTCGACGAATTGTGATCATGTTGGAGGTTTTGCTGTTCGGGGTCCTTCTGGTTGTAGGCGGCCTGTTGGTTGCCCGACTAACTGGCATCCTGCCCTCCTCTCAGCCTTCCAAAGTGTACGGACTCTGCTCTTCTTTTTTTCTCACATTCTCTCTTGTCTCTCTCTCTCTCTCTTCTCTCCCTTTAAATTTAGTGAGAAGTAGACTAACTGTTCTCAAAACTGTAGGAAGGGAATGGCCGTCCGTCGCAAGAACGGAGTTTTGGAGAAAGCACATTTGCCGTCTTCCGCAGGCCGCCAGCTACGGCGTAGAGGCGGAGCTCCCACAGCCACCTCTCAACTCTATGAGCTGTCAGCCGCTCCACAACAACAACAATACCACCAGCAATACGACCAAAGAGGCCCTTCTTCGGTCACGAAACCAGCTGCTGGCGCAGCTTCTCCCTATTATGCTTCACTCTCTTCTTCTGTTCCGGCAATGAAGTCCTTCCCTAGTGAACCTCCTTCCCCCTCTGTCTTGTCGCCGTACTTTTCTTCTTCGTGGGAGAAAGTGGGCTCTGTGGGTTCTTCTGGTGGGACCGCCCCGTTCTCTTCGCCCCTCTATCACCCCATTAAGAAGAAGAAGGATGAGCTAGAGAAACTTACATCTCCCATTTTTCATCAACACGACGAACCTTATCGGTCTGAACGTTATGAACCCCTTGCTTTCTCTCAACGCAGCGCCGAGTTTTATTACGATGAGGACGAAGCGGAAGAAGACGAAAATGAAGAAAGAGAGACAACGGATGTCATCAATAACAAAAACACGCCTCGCAAATCGCTCATCGAAACATTGATGGAAGATGAATCGGCCAACAACAGAGAGGATTACTTCAAGTCTTCTCGATCAAACTCACCAAAGCCAACGATCACAATAAAAGCCGCAGAAAACAACCTCCCAGCGAAGTCAAGAATGGATTCCAACCGCAAACGTCGTATCATCGAGGAGAACGGCTTGCCTCTGGAGTCAAAAAAAAAGGCTCGTGGCACTCCATTCCAACAGCAACCAAGAGGACAAGGCGCCAAACGAAGAATATCTAGCAGCAAATCGGGCTCTCCTACCAGCGAGAGCTCCACCAAACGAACTAAACCTCTGACGGTTGGCGAAGCAGGTGAACCAGAAACAGAAAGAGACAGAGAGGAGGAAGAAGAGCTGCAACACCGAACACCAGGAGTAAAAAGAAAGGCTGTAGCCGCTAGTCTGGGTTCTCCGCAACGGCTGACACCCGCTACTACTCCCAGATCGCTTCCCAGTGATGTAGCCACCACTACAAAGAGAAGAAGAGAAAGGGGATATGAAGAACGGGACCGAGAACAAGAACGTGAAAAACGACCTTCCAAATACCTTCGTGATGCAGATGATGACGTTCAAAGAGACCCTGAAGTGGCCGCCACCGTCACCAAACGTAATCGCATGAATGTTTTGAAGCAAGTGCTGCTCAAGTCCTCTCAACAAAGAAGCATGTTCGACGCTGCTTCTGGTCCTTCTACTCCTATTACCACTTTGAAAGCTTCATCATCCTCGTCGTCAGCAGAAAGCGCCACATCTACCCCAACCACCTCCACAACAACCACAGTCACAGCACCCCAGCAAGTTAAAGAGGAACAACGAACTCCCGCCACTCCAGAAGAGCATGAGCAAAGTAAAGAGGATTATAAGCCGTCATCGAGCGAGACACCTGTTGCCCTCTCCCAAAGAGATTCTTTTGCATCTTCTCCAGCCATCACCGGAACACCCAAAAACAGACTTAGATTTTCCTCTAAAAGGC
>JAVKOQ010000736.1:0-14656 GCA_031835245.1 Balamuthia mandrillaris
TTATGTAAAAAACTATTGGCGATCCATAGAAAAGAGTTTTAGAAACAAGAAAAGACAAGAAAAAGATAAGGAAAAGAAAGGGAAGAAGGGCTTCTTTGAAGCAGCTGAACGAGGGTTGAAGCAGCTGAAGAGCCCGAGATCAAGGGGTGGTGGTAGCGGCAAAGAATCTTCCAAGAATCAAGAAAAAGGAGGCGGAAGACCTAAACCAGAAACACACGTACCACTTTTACATCTTGATATCTTTTGTTTGCTTTTGTTTACGTCGGTTTTCAAAGTTTGAAGTTCTTCTACTAACTTTTCTGTAAAACAAAAAAGCGAAAGGGAAGTTTGGATACAACGAAGACCGCTCCTCGTTCAGCGCGTGAGCCCAAGTTAGCCCGACCAAAGCTTCCTAGAACATCTTCCTTCCAAAATAACCAGCAAAATATCGAAAATTCCTCTTCGTCTTCAAAGAAGAAAGCACGACAGGAGAAGATGATCGAGAAAGAGGTCGAAAAGGAAGTGCAGAGAAGATTGGAAGAGGAGAAACGGAGACTGAGAGAGGAGTTCAAGAAGATGTTGGAAATGGAGAAGAGCAAACTGGCTCAATCCATGGCTGTTTCGTTTCCCGACCTTGACATTCCTGGGTACGATCCTGCCGCTACTCTCAATGGTAACTCAGGTAATCTTTTTCCCTTTTATTGTAGTTTGTTTATTGTTTGTTTTTATCTTTTCGTATTATTATTATTATGTTTTCGTTTAGTGTTCTTTTCTTCCTTTTCAAAGTGCCTAACACAAAGTCTTTGAAGAACTTAAAGGTTCAGGCAGACGAGCAAGTCTGGCCATCACCAATCCAGGTCGTTACAGAAGCTCGTCTCACAACGTTTCGACCACCAGCAAGGAAATCAGCAGCAACAAAGCTGCCTCCACTTCCGACACGGAGGACGACGGCAGTACTGAACGTAGGCTTTCTTGGGGTCCTTCTAAAGGCAAACAATTAGGTTTCTTTTTGTTTTGCCTTTATTTTCTGTTTTCTTTTTCATTCTCTCTCCCTTTCTCCCTTCTCTTCTCTCGTTTTTGTTTTCTTTCTGTTATTTTTCAAAAACAACACGAATAAGGGACTGATAATATTTCTAATAGTAACGCTAAGCGGAAAGCTTAAGACGCACACCACCAAGAAAAAGAAGAGAAGGAACAGGAGGAAGAAGTCTCACGAAAAGGTGAGCAAGTCCATGGACGATCTCGCTAACTACGTCGTCTCTCCTCGTGAAGGCAAGAAAGCGGCTTCAACCAACAGCGCAGATGAAATACAACAACAAAACGAACAAAATAACAACAACGAGAAGGAAGAGAAAGAAAAGAAAGGACGGCGCACACCAAGAACTCCTCGCGCCGGGACTGCCAGCAGCAGCAAAGACCAACAACTGAGCCCAAAAGCTTCACCATCCCCTGAAATAGAAAGCAACAACAACGAGAGTTAGTGAAAACGGAGCGAAACAAAAAAATGGTGACTTGCACTTCAGCTTCACTTTGGTACTTTTACTTTTTATATTATTATTTAGTTCGTTTATTTCTTTTATTATTGTAAATGCTCACCAACAACAACAACAAAAAAACAATAAGAAATGGTTGCCTCTGTTGTTTCTTTTCTATTCCTTTTGGTTTTTTGTTTTTTTGTTTTCTTTTTTACTCCATAACAGCTTTGATGATATATCCAACAGCAATAACCTTGTTGCCAGAGCAGAGCATTACTCTGTTGTTGTTGTTGTTGTTGTTGTTGTTGTTGTTGTTGTTGTTGTTGTTGTTGTTGTTGTTGTTGTTGTTGTTGTTGTTGTTGTTGTTGTTGTTGTTGTTGTTGTTGTTGTTGTTGTTGTTGTTGTTGTTGTTGTTGTTGTTGTTGTTGTTGTTGTTGTTGTTGTTGTTGTTGTTGTTGTTGTTGTTGTTGCTGTTCTCCCCCTCCGCTTCTTTCAAACAGTGAACAGGTCTCGGTATGTCCAGTAGCGACCCCTGTTTGAACTCGCTTGGTGTTGGTGTGGTTGAGCCGCCACAAAACGACCGTTTCTGGCATCCCACCGTTCTAGCAGGTGAGTGAGAGTGCATTCCTCCCATTTCGTTGTGAGTGTCGGCACGGAAGAGGAGGCAGAAAGAGCAAAGGAATGCAATGGGATGGAGGCAGATTTGCCCACAGCAATGAAGGAGCGCTCCAAAACGGTTAAATCTGCGATGAAGGCTTTGCTTCTTTGCAGAGCCAGCCGCTTTGCCCCCTTCAAGAGTTCCTCTGCTTCCACTGCAACGGGAGGGCAAAAGAGTAAAATGCCATCATCCTCAGCTTTGTCTCCTTCTTCGCCGACAATGGCATCATCATGACAATGGCTACTGGGAGTCTCTTTTCCATCAGGGTGAAGAAGCTTCAACACCACACGATCGGACGGCACTGCACAATTTCGTTTACGATGACTGACTTTGCTGTTGTCTTCATCATTTACAGAAGACTGTTGTCGATGATAGTGTTCAAAGCTTGTTAGAAACGAAGAAAGAGTTGAGCTGTTTGCACCTGGAAAGTAACAACTAAACCGTTTTCCAGCACGTAAAAGTCCACTTTGAACTGTTGCATCTACCATCACGATTGAAGATGAAGAAGCAGGTGAAGAAGAAGAAGAAGAAGAAGAAGAAGAAGAAGAAGCATTGGCGTCGGCATTGCTCGTGCTGAACCAAACATCATGTACGGAGAGTCTTAGCGAAGAGTGTATCATCTTTCGTATCAACGAACGATACATTCTATTTGCCACCAGGTGGATTGCCTCCAACAAAGTGCATCCCTCGTACCATGGCGTTACTTCTGGAGATAGTTTTACAATGTTGACTTTGTTTTTTCTTTCTCCTTGTGCTTGCCATGAAGAAGATGATGACGAAGAACCAAAAGAAGAGCAAGGAACGAATAAGAGAGACTTTGGTCGATAGCCCGATTGTTCAACAACTTGCTCCACTTCCTTCTTGATCTCCTCGAAACGTTCTCTCTTCATTCCACCCGCACTTTCGCCTCCGCTTTGGTCCTCCACAACATCCGCTTTGCTCACTGCCACAATCACGTGCTCAACGCCCAAGGTTAAAGCCGTTCTGAGCTGCAGAGGGATGCTGTGTGCGGTGCCGCTTAAAGCGGAGAGACCCGTCTCAAACTCGCCAGAGAGCGCGCTGATGGCCAGCAAAACGGCTGTCGTGGAGCCGTTGGCGTAGTTATTGGCCCACAGAAGAGAGAGGCATGTGTCCTGAACAAAGGTTTGAGCATTGGAGTGAGTGGAAGAGTAGACGCTCAAAGAAAGGTCGTAGGGCGTGTTGCTATCGATGAGGTGGGTCAAGAGAGCGCTGTGGAGAGATTGTTTGCCGGAGTAAGCGTGGCCCATGATCGCTAGGTCGAACGTTACCTTCCTCTCTATGCCTCTTTTCTTCAATGCTTTTTATGTTTGTTTTTTTTGAGAAAAGAAGAGAGAGAGAGAGAGAAAGAGAGGAGAAAGAAAGAATACCGTAAAGGGCCATGGCACGGCGCTGCCAAGTTTGTTGTTCCTGGTCCTCCTCGTTTCGCTTCTTCTTCTATCGGCGAAGGCCAGGCCCAGCGCCTTGGCCTTCCAGAGCGACGTATCAGCGGCCCACGCCCTCAACGTGCGACTCGTGGCCTGTAAGGACAGAAGTTCGTTCACTCCTACCGACCTGCATATCCACAGCCCCACCTCGACTGGCAGTGCTTCCGTTATCACTGCTTCGTCCTCGCTCATATCCTCTCTCGCATATCCTGGCTCGTATCCTGGCTCATGTCCTAGCTCATATCATCCCTCTCATTCTCTCGTGTCCTCGCTCATGTCCTAGCTCATGTCCAGGAACATAGCACAATTTGCGCTCTCATGGCCTCTCTCATGTCCTTTACGATTGCCACAGTGTCTTTCTCTCTCTCTCTCTCTCTCTCTCTCTCTCTCTCCTCCCTCCCTCTATCTTCGCTGTCTTTCTTCTCGCTGTATGTTTTATTGTTGTTTGTTTATCGTTGGTTCGTCTTGTGAAGTGTAACTACCAATTGACCAGAGTCCGTCATTTGTTGTTGCTTTTGAGAAAGAACTTGCTGCTGCTGCTGTTGCTGTTGCTTTTCCAACAGTCTCCTCTTCCTGCCGAAAAAGTTGAGGTAGATGACGCTTGCGGCAACGCCCGCAAAGATGATCAGCCCCGCGTAGCGCTGGGGCAACGTGAACGTGAACCACGCCTTGAGGTCCTGCCAAAAGCTTTCCCACTCGCTGGGCGTTTGTTTGCCTTCCGAAGAGGAGGAGGAGGAAGGTGATTTGTGGTGCTTTTGTTGAGCTTTGCGAAGGAGGTCGTCGTAGGAGGAGGCGAAAAAGGTGGAGGAGGAGCGCGCAAAGGAGGTGAGGGCGGTGGAATGGAAGGATCTGCGGTGCAGGGAGGAGCACACATTAGCAGCTGTTTGGGGTCGCAGTGGTACTTGTTGCGTTCGCATGGCACGCGAGCATGGTGCCAGCAACGTGCGGGCCGTCCCGCTAGGTGGTAAGCCAAAGGCCGTTCGAGGAGGGAGCAACTGTAGTCCTCCTTTCATCGTTTCGCTTTCAATTGTCGGCAGAAAAACTTGGTTGGAGGGGCAAATGAACCTCATTGGACAACCAAAAGCCATTCAGCGAGGTACAATTTGATACCATTTCCTGCCAGCAGCGCACGGATAACACAATCTTGGGATACGACCAGGTGCGCGACAGGTGACGATGTTGCGGTGGCGCAGGCATACCGTGCCCAACGGAAAGTCATACTTGAGGGGTTGAAAAGTAGGGCATTCAATTTTACAACGCGCAATGGTTTGGTTTGGGAGTGGTCCTTGTCGACACCAATACTTCGCAGGAAGTAGCAGGGAAGTGTAGGGACTTTTTTGCTGCCCTTTCTTCCCTTGTCATTTCTTTTCTGTAAATCTCAAAAAAAAAACAATGTTTACAACGAGAGTCGAAACCGGAGAAAAGAGAAGCAGCAAACGGCAAATGGAGGAACAGGCAGCGGTGGTGGTGGTGGCGGAGAAGAGCCTCACCTTCATGCCCTATCAGGCCCTTTGGATGCCCTTCAGCCATCGTTTCGTGGTGTTGGGTGCCTTTCCACACGCCACGGGTGTCATCCAGATGTACAGCCTCCTTCCGCCCTCTGCCTCTGCCTCCTCTCCCTCCTCCGCTACGTTTTCGCTGCACAAGGACAAAGAGGTGGAAAAGCAGGCTGGCTTTCGTTGTGGCACGTTTGAGGCTTCTACCTATGAGGAGAGGCACCTTGCCACGGGGGACTTTCAGGGCCGTCTCGCCATCTGGGACCTGGAGAAGCCCACAGTTCCCGTTTACACGGTGGCCAAAGCGCACGAGGGCATCATCAACGCCATAGATGGCTGCGGCGGCGGCACTACTACCGGCAAGCCTTCTTACCCTGACGGTTCTCTCTCTCTCTCATTCGCTCTGAAAGCGATATATTACTGGTTGTGTCTCACTATCATATACGAACACGATAACAGAACGAGTAACGGAGCAACATGGAAGTGGAAGTTATGCTCCGGAGATAGTGACAGGAGGACGCGATGGGGTGGTGGCATTGTGGGATCCTCGACAAAAGAGAAAGCCCGTGGGTAAGCTTCTTCTCACCGACAACACCAACACCAAAAGGGATTGTTGGTGTGTTCGCTTCGTGAATCTGTTTCACGATGAAGAGAAAGAAGAGAACAAAGCCCAGAAAAGCGACCGCTATGTTTTGTGTGGATACAACGATGGGGCAATGTGCGTTTGGGATTTGAGAAAGAACAGCATTCTATGGCACAACCAACATCAAAGCAGCAAGAACAACAAAGGAATCTGTTCCATCGACTTTTACCACAACAACGACATCAACGCTAAAGCAAATGCAAAAAAAGAAGCGAAGGTGTTGGTATCAACGGAAGACAACGACTGTTTTGTGTATGACGTAGGAAGCGTGTTTTTTGGTGAAGAAGCGGGAAGAAGCAGCGACCAAACCTCAAATACGGATAACATGCAGACTTTTAACACACAACAAGGAACCGTTTGGTGTGGCAAGTTTTTCCCATCTCAACAACGGCGACAACGAGAAGCAGAACAAGAGTTGATGTTTCTTACAACCGGAGGAGATGGAAGTATTGCCATTCAAAGGATGAGGAACGCAGAAGAACAACAAAACAAGGAAGGAATGATGAAGAAACAACCGTTGGCGGACCAACCCATCATCAGTTTTGATTGGAATCGATCACACAGAGGACTGGGGCTCTTTGCATGTCTCAACAATACCGTTCAAGTCGTGCAAGTGGTTGCTTCTGCCACATAGGAAGAAAAAATAACAAGAAGCACTTGAGGAATTTAACGAACGACAAAAATGCAAAGAATGGTGGACATTGTGGACCACAAATTATTAAATGATCGATATAGCACATACATCTCGATCTGCTTTCGCGTAATGCATTACGCTTCGAGGTAACGCAAGAAAGAAAAAAAGCTGCTTCACAAAAATAGAAAATTGAAAGGAGGGCAAGGAGAACTAAGGATGGACAACGGACCGCTCGTCTCTCGCGGAGGGGGAAGCGATATTATTTGCAGGACGGAGGCTATGGCAGAGACAAAAGATGAGGAGGAGCAGAAGAACCATACAAAGGACGAAAGAGTTCAGGCTGAGCTAGAAAGAAGAAACAAAGCAAGAACCGTTTCGATGAGAGGCTTTCCCAAATCCCTTTCTCGCAGTCGGAGCGGTTTTATCCCTCGAGAAAAAGAGCACTACGATCCAGAAGAAGATGAAGAAGCAAAAGAAGTTAAAGACGAAGCAGAAGAAGTAGAAGAAGAAGTAGAAGAAGCAGAAGACAGAAATAACAAGAAAGATCCAAAAACAAAATTGGGATTACTCCTGACTCGAAGTGGAGGTTTAGACTTAGCCAAAAGAAAAAGGAAAATATTGCTCCGAAAAAAGCCACAGCATGCTACCATCTCTTCCTCCTCTTTATCGACCCCCACTTCTCCTTCTCTTTATCGCTTTTCTTCTGAAGATGCATCTCTTCGAAAGTTAGCCACTTCTTCACCTCCAACTTCCTCCTCTTCTCCCCAGTTCAGTTCTTTTACTTGTTCATCTCCTTCTTCTGTTCCCTCGTTCTCGTTCTCTCCGTTAAAAATTGCAGCGACAGAAAAAACAAATTCAACTTCACCAACTTCTTCGTCCATTTCTTCTTCATCTTCTTTCTCCTCTTCTTCTACTTCCATTTCTTCTTCGCCTTCTTCACCGCCATTACCTTCTTCTCCAGCACAAACGTCGACAACAGCGTCATGTTCAGCAATGGGAAGTAACAGTGGCCATTTTCGTCGCCTCAAAACCGCTTTTCAACTCGCCAAAACAAATCACTCCAAACAATCTTGTTCCTCCTCTTCTCCTTCTTCACCTCGTTCTGCACGTCGAACCAGTAAATCGATGGAACTAAAGCTGAACAACAACTCCACAAACATAATCAGTTCTCGAGACAGTAACAGCAACTCTCCTTCGACTTCACCTCCTTCATCTCCAATTCGTTTTTCTTCTTCATCAACGTCGGCTTTTTCTTCTTCTGATCCTTCTTCTGTTATTTCGTCATCTTCTTCAACCAAGAAAGAACGTTATTCTAAGCGTCGTTCTTTTCCATTTCCAATATTTCGATCGCCCTTTAAAGACTCTTCTTCGAATAACAGTACGCACAATAGAGCTGTAACAAGAAACCAAAAAGTGATGAGCTTTCGATTCGCTCAGATTCGTGAAGAAGACCTGGAAGTGGAACCTCATCCTATTGCTTGTGGAGGTACTCTTTTTTTTACGTTCTGTTGTTTTCGTTTTTTTCCTTCTCTGCTTTGTCGGTTTCTTTTTTCTTTGTTCTTTTTTTTTTTACTATGCTGAGGATTCTCTTTCTATGAAAGCATTTGGAATGGTCTACAAAGGGAAGTGGTTAGGGACTGTAGAATGTGCTATCAAGAAAATGGTCTTACCTGTTCCTTCTTCATCTACAAACTCTTCCACTGTGACGTCGTCGTTATCTGTATTATCACCCACTCCGCAACCGAAAACTTCTCCAGAAAGCAGAAAGAAAGTATCTCAACTAGAAGACGCGGAACGAGACAAAGAGGGAGAAAAGAAGAAAGATGAAGATGACGAAGCTGAAGATCCTCTTATCCAATTCAAACTGGAAGCAACTCTCTTAGAGTATGTTGTCTTTCTTCTTGCTTCATTGTTTTTCGTTCTTAATCCTTGCGTCTTTCTTCATTATGCTTTCATTACTCATTCGTTACTCTTGTTTTTCGTTTAAAAACAGAAAAGTGGGTCGGCATCCGAACGTTGTAACCTTCTATGGAGCCTTAATTCAAGGCCATCAAGTTAGTCTCGTCATGGAATACGCTCGCTTGGGCTCTCTTCACGACTTGTTGCATCTGCCCACCGGCCGAAGCCGACCCGCTTCTTCCACCTATTCCCCATCGGCCACCTCTCCTGTCCTTACCCAACGCCATCGACAACAACAGAAGCATAATCAACAAGGATGGGGTGTTCCGTTTCCAGTTCTTATCAAGTTGTTGATGGAAGCCGCAAATGGAATACTCTTCCTTCATCATCATCAAATAATTCATAGAGGTTTGCTCCTCCCTCTCTCCTCCCTCTCTCTCTCCCTCTCTCTCTCTCCTGTCTTCCTCTCTCTCTCTCTCTCTCTCTCAAAGATACTTAAAGAATGTTATAATAGATATTGCAGCAAGAAATGTGTTGGTACAAGGCCCCTATTATACGGCTCTCATTACCGACTTTGGGCTATCAAGAGTGGTAGCCCAAAACTGTTGGGGCGATGTATCTAAGAGCGGTCTTGGTCCAGGTACTCATTTCTCTCTCTCTCTCTCTCTCTCTCTCTCTCTCTCTCTCTCGCCCTCCCTTCCTCCGATCTCTCTTCTGTCTCTCCATTCTAAAATCTCGAGAATCAAAAGCTAAGTTCTCTCTTTTCTTTATTCAATGAAACAAAGTTGGTCATATGGCACCAGAGGCCATCACCAAACAGCAATATTCCGAGAAGAGCGATGCATGGAGCTTCGGCGTGATGCTTTGGGAGGTAGTCGCCAGAAAGAAGCCATGGCGAGGTATTCCTCTCCTAGAAGTCGCCAAGCTAGTCGGCACTCAAGGTCGCTCTTTGCCAATACCTGGTGAAGAAGATGGAAGAGATGAAGACGAAGAAGATGAAGAAGAACAAGAAGAAAGAAAGAAACGACGCGATCCGGTGCTTTGTGGGTTGATGCGAAGATGCTTCCAAAGAGATCCGGCCTTGCGTCCATCCTTTCAAGAAATTCATCGCACTTTGGAGGATTACTATCAAGCGTTGACGGAGATGCGACCGCCCTCTCCTTCTTTGTTCTTCTCCAATTCTTCAGTGGCATTGCCGGTCACTTCTTCTAATTTGAGGCGAAAACATCATCAACAACAAAATCAAAGAATAGAAGAAGATGATGATGATAAAGAAGAAGATGGAGAAGATGAGCTAGACCTTCGTGGAACTTCGACATCAGTTGCAACGAGACAGGAAATAGCGAAAGATGGCTATGTACTTCAGGATTGGAACATTTTGGAAGACGATTTCGAAATTGCAGGAAAAGCACAGGAAGAGATAACGCAGGTAGAAAAGGAGAAAGAAGAGACTGAAATGGAGAAAGAGACAGAAAGCGACCTGGACGAGCAAGAAGAGATGCGAAGCAGCATGGTGATGAAGAGAGTGGCGGAGCTGGAGCAACGATGCAGAACCAGAAAAGAGTCGGCGAGTTATCGGCTTGTACGAATGAAAGATACAAACACAAGGAACGAAGAAAACGAGCAACAGAACGAAGAACAATCAGGAGAAGAAAAACAAAAAGAAGAACGAGGAAAGGAAGAAGAAAAACGAAAAGAAGAACGAGGAGGAGAAGGAGAAGCAGGGGCAGGAGAAATAGAGGCGATAAAGCACAAGAAAGTAGAGATGATCAAGGAGAGCAAGCGTAGAGCATCAACATACGACGAAAGAAGCAGCAAAGAAAAAGTTTCCAATTGGCAAAGATCTGCCGCCCCAACGACCGACAGTAACAGCAACAACACCAGCCACACCAGAAGACAAAAAAGAATATTAAGTTGCAAGGCGACCATAGGAGAACGTCAACATCTTCCAGGCCAATAAAAAAGAACAGAAAAGAAAACGAAAGTGACCCCAAAAAAATAACTTGTTGAAAAACGGAACAAACTCACTCTTGCACCGGTTTGATGGAACCTTGTCCCACCAAGTGGGGAATCTCTGCGGCCAACCAGGGTGCCAACTGAAACAAAAGACAATGTTTGCTTTAGAATGAAAGATAGAAGCAAGAAGGGGAAGAAAGAAGGAAGCATGAAAAGTAAAACAGCAGAGAACAAGAGAAAGAATACCCCAAGAGCAAGCCCATGGGCGATGCCAAAATGAGGTGCATTTCTGGCCCACAACGGCTTGAAGTGAATGGTCAGACAGATCTTGCCGCCTCTGTACATCTTGGCGGTCTTGCCCTCCAACTCTGGCAGCTGCATTTCTATGGGAGTGGTCGGATAGCCCACTGGGATCTGTTGGGAGAGCGAATTGCCAATGAGTATGCACGTTGGTTCATTTTCTGTGTGGTAAGTGAAGAGAAAAAAAGAAGTACAAGAAGAAGAAGAACAAGAAGAACAAGAAGAAGAAGATGAACAAGAAGAAGAAGAAGAAGAAGAAGAAGAAGAAGAAGAAGAAGAAGAACAAGAACAAGAACAAGAAGAAGAAGAAGAAGAACAAGAAGAACAAGAAGAAGAAGAAGAAGAACAAGAAGAAGAACAAGAAGAACAAGAAGATCCATTATAATAACAAAAGAAGAAGAAAGAAAAAGATGACTAAGAACGAAGAAGAAAGAGCAAACCTCAAACTGCAAGTCAAACTCATACTTGAGGTAGTTGTGAATGTACCAGCACTTTCCTTTCCATCTAAAGAGAGAATGAGAAGAGGAGGAAGGTAATCAGAAGAGGAGAAGGAAGAGGAACGGCTGTGGAGGTATTGATCAAAGTAGGAGCACTAACCTGGTGCCAAGCTGGTTGGCAGCTTCCAATTGGAACCAATCGTTGCCTGCTTCTTTGTTGATCTCTACATACTTTTTTTTTGGGGGGAAGAGAGAGAAAGAGAGAAAAAAAAAATACTCAATCTTTTTTTTTTTGGCTTCATTCTTTTCAAAAGAGGTAAGAATTTATTTTATACCTTGATAAGGGCCGTGTATTCTTCCTTTAGCCGTTTGATCCATTCGTCACCATCCCTTGGCCCAGCCTTGACCGTCAACAAAGGAATCTTCTTCACTGTCTCTTTTGTCGTTCCGTCCATCGTTGTAGTCGTTTTTTTTTGCTTTTTTTTCTTTGGGTTTTTTTACGTCGACTCAAGTGCACATTTATTGCTCTTTTGCTGCACACGTGTAGCTCGACATTATCGAACCTCTTTCTCATTATTAACCTATTAGGGTGACCTTCGTTTGAAACTGTATTTAAAAAAATTCCAGTAATCGTGAGGGGTCGTATCTTAAACAGAACGTATAATACAGAGCCGTAACGAAAAGTAAGACAAATGAGCTCCGGCGACAGAACTTCACGGCCTCCGCAGGCCTTTGAGAAGTGGCATGGTAATGGCAACGACTTTATCCTCGTCTACAGCCATCCCCACGAAATGGAGGCCACGGTGGAAGCGCTCCGTCGGCGAGGCATCGCCAGGCTGTGCGATCGCCGAGGCAAAGGCGTAGGGGCGGACGGCGTTGTGGTCATTGCTTTGGAGGACACTGTTCTCTATGATGCGAGGCAACCGCTATTGGTTCCGGTGGTTATTTTGAACAGCGACGGCTCCCTGGCCGCCAATTGTGGCAACGCCATGCGCTGCATTGCCTCCAGCGTTCGCCGGCGGCTCCTCTCTTGTCCCCGTTCTTCTTCGGTAGCTTTGAGCTCATGCGTTGAAGAGCTGAGCTTGATCATAAGAACTTGGGCTATCGACGTCAGCTGCCTTGTGCGTGCTTCACTTGTTTCAGAGGAGCAAGCGGAGGAGGTGGCAGCGGTGGTAGTGGTGGAAGTCGGGATGGGCGTTCCATGCGTTGGCGCGGCCAACCCCTGGCATGACTACGTTAATCAACACCTTCACTCCCTCCTTCCACTTATTCACCGCAATAGCGATGGTGATCGTCAACAAACAACAACGACGAAGATGAAGATGAACAACGTCGCATGGACAGCGACTGTCAACATTGGCAACAATCACATCGTGTTGGGAATTGAAGAAGAAGAATTGGACGAGAGGTGGTGCTTGCTTCTTGGGAGCGGCTTGCAACGACCAATCTCCTCATCTTACTCAAACGAACAAGGCAAGATAACCTCAACTAAAGAGACGTCGCACGAAGCTACACCTTCCGATATAGACGGTATAAACGTTCATTTGGTTAGAGCAGCGATTCCAACCGAGGAACAAAAGACGGAAATGGAGGCTACCATAGGGAGGCAGCTAGAAATGGTATGGAAGACTTGGATCTGGGAGAGAGGGGTTGGTCCAACGCAAGCGTGTGGCACTGGTGCATGTGCGGTGGCCACAAGCGTGCGAAGCGGAAGAAGACAGAATAAAAAAGAGAAAGAGGAAGAACAGGAGGAATGGACGGCAGTGGAAATGCCTGGTGGATTGTTGTTTGTGCGGCACGAGGGAAGGTCCGGTGCAGTTTTCCTCGTCGGTACTGCCACTCACGTCTTCTCTGGCACGCTTCACTGAGCTGGAAACAAACAAGCCAAGGCCTCTTCTGTCTAAACATTCATCACAACAGATGATTGATCTTCTGATATCGAGTATCCCTCATCCTCGCTGCTTCTCCAAGCCAGGCGAAAAAGAGAATCCAACAAAATCAGAATGCGAGACTGCTTTCAAGCCCTCCTCGCCAGCAACTTTAAACACGCGAGACCAGCTCAACATTCAGCAGGTGCTGAACACGTTGTTGGACGCGGGTGATTGCAACTTGGATGGGGCAGTTGTTCGGCCTGACCACCCTGTGGAGCGATTGGACATTCGTTGCGGCACATCATTCGAGGCAGAGCCAAACTCCGCTGAGACTTGTTTGATTTCGCATTGGCTAATCTTCTTTTCCACGTCTTTTCCACGAAATTTATTTCAAAATAAGATAATTCTTGTAGACATAAATCGAATTTTCGTGTAGAATTGACGGAACCAACACAGAAAACATCCACCAAAGGAAAAAAAATAACAAAAAAAAAGAAAAAAAAAAGAGGAGAAGAGTGAAAGAACGAAAAGCTTTTCATTTCATTTCGTTTATTTGAGAAAGAACTTTCAAAAGCCATAAAAATGACAGGACTGCAAGGGTTCTTTGCCAGACAGAGGATAGACATTGCTGGAAGGACAGCAACCCGACTCGAAAAATATGTGATATTATTGCTGGTAGGAAAGCTTCTCCCATCTTTTTTATTCTTCTCTTCTCATCCCTTTTTCTTTTGTTGTTGTTGTGGGGGTGGGAAAGACGGTGGTGGTGTTGGTGGGAATAGGGCTGGCGGTGGCGACGGGGCTGGTGCCCGGCTATTATTATCTGTGGATTATGTGCTGGGTGCTGCTGGTGCTGTCGCTGCTCTCCCTCACGTTGTCTTTCGTTGGCGCGTTGAAACGCTCGGAACGGGTTTTGCTCTGGGTATGGCTCCCCTTTTTTCCCTTCGTTCTGTTGTGGTGTGTGTTTTGTTTGGGCATTTTTTTTAAATTTTTGGTGAGGTCGCTTCCCTTCGTTGTCTGTTCGTTCATGCGTTCGTTCGCTCGTTCTTTGGGACTTTATCGCATGTTTTTAGCGTTCTTTTATGCCTCGTTGTTTTTTCTCTCTTGTCGTTTTTTTTCTTCTTTCTTCGTTCTTGTTTCTTTCTTGTCCTTGTCCTTTCTTGTTTCTTTCCTTCTTGTCGATTCTTGTCAGTTGCTGCTTTCTTGCTTCTTGTTGTTTCTTTATTTCTTTCTTTCGTCCCTTCTTTCTTTCTTTTCTACCAAAGGACAGAGATAAAGATACTCTTTTCTGTGTTTATTGTTGTTCTAACTTTTGGCCCAATAGGCGATGATATCCTCCTCGTTCTTGTTGTTCACAACGCTGGCTGTAGCAATTGTGTTTGTCGTAATTGCCTCGATGGTCATCACGGAGCTGCCGAGATTCGTTTGCGATGACGATGACTGCGAACAAAACTTCACCACCGGAGAGAAGGTTGGCATTTGGTTCGTGAACTCAGGAATAGCCATCGTTACATTCCTCATCCCTGTTTCTTTGGAGGTTAAATTCTCTTTCTTTGTTGAGGCTTTCTGTTTCTCTCTTATGTTTATTATGTTGAACCTCCTTACTCACTAAACTGAACAGGCGGGACTGATCTATTTGACATCCGAAGTGAGAAAGTTTTTGAAGCTTCGTTACGATGAAGGAGCTCGTCAAAGATTGATCCAGCGGTACATTCCATCGGCAACCACCACATCGACCTACTCATCCACCGCTCGAACGGGCGCTCCGCTGGCACCTGCCTACGTGTTTGCTGCTGCTCGTGAATAAACCGCGAAGGAAATTATCGAATAGTTCAATGCTGCTCAGAGATGTATTACCCAGCACTT
>JAVKOQ010000737.1:0-14541 GCA_031835245.1 Balamuthia mandrillaris
GGCGGGCACCAGTACAGCCCCGTCCCCTTCCGCCTGTCCGGTGCCCCCAACTTTCGCCAGGTCGTCTCTCTGCCCATCTTTGGCGTGGCCCAGCCGACCGTCTTTGGCTTTCGCGCGGTGCTCAATCGGCTGTGCATGCAGGATAAAGAAGTCGACGTGGTGTGGGTCAACCTGAGGGAGGAATGTGTGATCTACATCAACGGCAGACCTTTTGTGCTTCGCGAGTGGACGCGTCCTCTAACCAACCTTCGAGACTACAAAGGTATATTGCAATTGTTTCTTTTCTCTTTCTGATTATTCTTTGGATGCGAACGATTAACATCACATCGATTAGGAGCCGAAGAAGAGCTTCTTCGTCTAGAAGTGCTGGTGGCGATGTCCAAACGGGATCCCTTCTTTTTCGGCGCTGTGATACTTCCTATTATGATAGACGATTTCTTTCCCTTGCGACTACCTTTGGCAGCTGCTTTGGCCTCTGACTCTTGCAGCAGTTCTGCTTGTCTTCGCCGCACCAGCTCTTGCAAAATGTCCACCGCCACTTCCTTGCATTCCTCCTCGTAGATCTGAACGAGCCTAGAGAGTGTGATGACCAGCTCCTTACGAACCATGGCGCTAGCATCGGCGGTTACCACGGGTAGTGTTACCACCAAGTTGAGCTCTATTTCAGCTTGTTCCTTACCCGTTCCGCCCATGAATGTGCCCAACGCGTACACCGCCGCTGCTCTCACCTACCAAACAGTACATTAGAAAAAGAAAACGTAAAAAGGAGAAGAAAGGATAGCCAAAAGAATCACAACGGGAAGAAATGAAAATTTAGAGCGAAGCAGAAGGAAAGAGAGATCACCTCAGGGATAGGGTCAGTAAGCAAAGCACAAAGCCGCTTATGAGCGTTTTCCTTGATGGCCACCCTTTTGGCTTCATCATACTGCTGCCAGAGCTTTCCCAAGCAAAGACATAACCAACGACGAAGGAGGGGATCAGCATCAGGAAGATGCGCTAGGCAGATGGGAATGAGATTGCCGCTCAGACAAGCACTTTGTCCTGGTCGGCAGTTATCTGTTATTACAGTCAAGACAAACGCAGCCATGGTGCGCAGCTCCGATGAAACGTTGCTTGCGTCCAACACACTGATGAAGTAGTTATGCCCGTTGTCCTTCACTAAATCGAGTTGGCACGACTAAAAAAAAATGCCGTTTTAGGAAAAAGAAATTCGCAGTGAACGCGCCTCAAAAAAACAAACCTTGTCCAAAGCAAGAATTTTAGCCCATATGAAAACGAGCGTCTGCCGCAGTTCCACAGCCGGACTCTGCAATAACTTCAACACATACGGGAATATGCCTACCGAGAGAGCCAAGTTCACCGCCCAAGGTCCCGCGTCCAGGAACTTGCTCAGTAGCACGAGGGCTCGCAGGCGATGCGCCTGGCTGAGGAGCACTTGCAGGACAATGGGCAGCTGCTCGGGAGGTCGTTTCTTCTCTGAAGCGAATTCTAGCCACACCTCAAATGCTGTCAACTGCTCCGCGAAGAAAGGGTTTGGTTGAAATTCAGCGTTTGGGTCCTGCAACAACTTGGGCAGCTGAGACAGACAGACGTCGGCGGCGAGGTCCCAAGCCTGCCACATGGGATGTTGATAGGTCGGTGGTAGGACTGGCCAGGAAGTTGGGTTGCAATTTGCGGACCGCATGATGCGCTCGGCAAGGAGAAAGTTTCTGAAGAGACTGGCCACCAATAGATCCTGACGAAAGAGTTTTTGGAAGAGGTCTATGGATAGAATGTTTGAATGAGAAGAAAGTACTGAGAGAGAGAGAGAGAGAGAGAGAGAGAATACCTCGAGGAAGAACGTTCCATGCGATTGTATCTGTTACAGCAGTAAAGATCCAATTGAGTTCTCCAAGAGGCGTTTTTCGGTCGTTCAAACGACCTGGCAGCTTATCCACCATTGCTGGTGTTACACCTTTAACAATTGAATGAGAGCAAAACCTGGCATAAGACGACGATCACAACAAATAATTTGTCAATGCAATGTAAGCAAATAAGAAGCAATAGCAAGAAGAGCGGAGAGAGAGAGAGAGATCGAGAACCATTGAAGTGCGATTTTGATAGGTGTTGTCAAGCAAGCAGTGAAAACATCTTGAGGTAGCTCCGGATTCATTGGGAGGAGCTCGTCTGCTCCACAAGCAGCCAATAATATGTAGTCCTTGATCGCTAAGTTGGTGACTCCTCTCCGTTGCTAATGGACAAGGGTAAGACCATATGCGAAGTCTCTCTCTCTCTCACACACAAAATGAAGATTTCGTCGAACCTGTTCATGCTCTCTTTGTTCTGCGAATTGATTGAACCATTGCAGTATCAGACCCGCCGAAGAGCAATCAAAAATGTAAATGGAGGGGCTACCCATCCATGTTTGTAGCTCATAGATAGATAATGGAATGTATTGCGTGAAGTTCTGCCCTCACCGGATTAGTAAGAATGAGCGAGAGAACCGAGATGAAGGAAAGAAGAACCTTGTTGAAAACCCATAATTCTCCGTTTGAGGTAGGACGAGGAACTCCGTGCCCATTGTAATGGAAAAGGACGCGCTCTTCTTTGGCATTGCGACGTAAAGATAAGCAAAGCTTCTTTACATCTTCGACAGTTGGATCCATGCATTGCTTGTAGCGAGCCTACACGAAGCCAAAAAATATTTCAGAAATGTGGAAATTGGGTTGGTGAGCGAAATCTTACGCGAGGCTGCCAACGTTCGTATTGTTGTTGCAATGTTTTGCCAATGAGGTCTAATGCTTTTTCTGAAGGCTGCGAGAAGGGATCTTTTACCACAAACAAACGAGTTAAATCAAATGTAAAGAGTAGGAAGAAGAAGATGAGGAACAAGAAGAAGAAGAAGAAGAAGAAGAAGAAGAAGAAGAAGAAGAAGAAGAAGAACAAGAACAAGAAGAAGAACAAGACGACGAACGGAAAGAAATAGAGAAAGGAGTTAAAAAAAAGGGAGAAGAGAAATAATAGTAAATGAGCAAGTGAGAGAATAGAATGAAAGAATATAAACCTATCCAGCATTCCAACCGGGCACAAGGGGAGGTCTTGATAACGTCCGGCGGGTCCACTCCAATGTTCAAGCACATGACCAGCGCTACGCTCACCGTTTTCATCTGAGAATAAAATTTATATAAATATATATATTAAAATGCCATTGAAATGTATATGAAGAGAGAGAGAGAGAGAGAGAGAGAGAGAGCATACCCTTTGCTTCATCCGCCATTTGGCGACTTTCTTCTTTTGTGAGGGATCAGGATTGGCGTTGCCTTTGAACCTCTCGTCCACAAAGTAGCAGGTCGCAAGCTGCACTCTTTTCTGGGCTGCTCCCGTTGTGGTTCCGCCGATAATACCGCTGCCACTGCCTCCCTCCCCACCTTCTGACTCTGCTACAGCTGTTGCTGAGGAAGAAGGCCCTCCCTGAAGGATCTGAAACGATGACGACGACGATTCATCCTCTTTCTCCTTGTCTTTGTCTTGCTCATACTGCGACATCTTTTTTTTAACCCCTCGTCACACATCAATTTTGAATAGCTGATGCAGAGAGAAATACAAACAACAAAAGAGTAGTACCTTTTCAACGAATTCCTAGAGATTAAAAAAAACGTTTTGTATGTTGTCCGCCCCTCCCCTCCCCCTTTTCTTCCTCCTTTTCTCCTTCTCTTCTCTTCGCTGACTTCACTCCCCCCAAAAATAGATTCCAACCCAAGATCGATCAAGGCGTCGATTTGATCTACAATGGGTTTTTTGATTTATCATTCGTTGAGATTGATTCCTCTGGTGAAGATCGATCACGAGTTCAATTTGATCTACAAAGGGTTTTTTCTGATTTATTATTCGTTGGCTAAACAAAAAAAGAAACTGACGTCGCCATTCTCCTTTTTCTTAGTGTCGTCGATCGATGGCGTGGGCAGGGATGGCCGCGGCAGCGATCATCCTGCGCGTCGGCGGGGAGGAGGAGAAGTAGGCCTTCAGCAGGTTGATCACCGGGTAGAGGATGGAGCTGTCCAGGTAGTAGGACATGGGCACTCGGTACCAGGATGGCTGTTCGGTGGGCATGCCGTACATCGCAATGGGTATAAACTATTTTGTTGTGTGTGATTAAATGAAAGAAAGCAAGCAAGAAAGAGGCGACAAGAGAAAGAGAGAGAGAGAGAGAGAGAGAGAGAGAGAGAGAGGGGGGGGAAAAAAACGAACCACAGGGAACAGCAAGGAAATGAGCGCATAACTTGTGATGTAATCGAAGAAGAAAGATATCAACGTCATCGGTGCTCCTTTTTTTGTTGACTCAATGTGAGTAAAACTCAGAGAGAGAGAGAGAGAGAGAGAGAGAGAGAGAGAGAGTACCAAAGCCTATAAAGTAAAGCCAACGCGTTTCGAAATATTTAAGTTTTCGGGTCAAGCCCCAAGCCCTGTAGTTCCATTTGTACTCGAAGCAATACGCGGAGTAGAGCCAGCAAAGGCTCAAGAAATATACAGGTGCTCCGACTAAAGTTACGTTTGAAATGACAGAACAAAGAATGAATTAGAAAACAAAAAAGAAAGAAAGAAAGAAACGACAAAAAAGAGTACCAAAAGGAATGAGATAGCATCCAAAGCTAAGCCCGAAAAAGGCTGTAAATATCAAGTTTCGGTACAAAGCTTCTCCCACGAGGGCACCAAAACTGATCAAACATAAAAAATAACGTTACAAGAGAGCAGAACAGACAAAGAAGAACGAATGTGAAGAGAGATGAGAAAGAGACCAACCTCTTTTTATCCTGCTTTTCCTTGCGTTTGCGTCTCCACTCACTGAACCTCTCTTTGCCATGCGGCTTATTTTCGTACTTTCGTCGATACACATAGAGACAGTATGAGCTGTTGGCGATCCTTTCGTACCAATGCGCGTTCAGCACTATCGATAACAAATAAACAGGAAGCAACCACAACATCTTTGAATGGCAGTCAAAAAAAAAGAGGCAGTTAATTTCGGTAAGAAAGAAAAAAGAAGCGAAGAATGAAAGAGAAGATAAAATTATGAAAGATAGAGAAGATAAGAGGTACATACCCAAAAGCAAGCGCTCAAGAAATATTCTACAGAGATTACAAATATTTTGCCAGGATTGTTGTAGGTTCGCCAGTGAAGCATAGAGTGGATATGAGGTTGTAGAAGATAGGTATAGAGAAGATAACTGCCCAACAGCAGCACACCGTTGAGAAATATACAGTCGGTGCCCAAACGTTTGATGGTCTTGGAGCGTTGGTAAGAGACTTTGATGTTCCACAGCCTCAAAGAATCCCTCAGCCCAGAAAATAAGGAGTAGACCAATTCTGAAGCACGTGTGTAAGTTCAAAAAGAAAAGCACAAAGAGAGATGAACAAGAATCAAAATGTAGAGGAAGTACCTTGAAAAGCTACCCAGGCAATGCCGAGGTATAATACAAACAAGTCTTTCCAAAGTGCTGGTTTGTTGACAGGAGGAACCGTTTGCTGTGGCGCCACAGCCTGCTGAACATTGCCCCGAACAGTTTGGGTTGTCGCTGTGGTTGTTTCATCTCCCTCCAAGATTTCCTCGATACTGAAGTCTTCTTCGTCAGCAGTGAGGCTTCCGTGTTCTTCCTCTATTTCTTGCTCTACTCTAGGGCTGTGACTCTCCACTTGAGGTTCTGGAGGCGCGATGTCTTCCTGCTCTTCCTCTAGCTCTTCTTGCTCAGACTCTGTTGGTAGCGCTAGTTTGGGGGGAATAGTGGTGCTTTCCCCCTCCCTGATTTGTGCTCCCTTTTCTTTTTCCTCGTCTTCTTTCTCCTCCGTTTTCTCCTCTTCTTGAGGCCTCTGTTCTATTTGGTTCCTGCTCTCTTCATCTTTCTGCATTTCATCAATTTTTCCTACTGTGTGCTCCTGCGATGCTTCACCCTCTTGCGTTTCTTCCTTATGTTCCTCCACCATTTCTTCTGCGTCTTTAATCTCTTTGTCGTGTTGTTTTGCACCGTCTTTCTCTGAGATCTCAGAGGAGATTTCGTCTGCTGGTTGAGTTTCCGTCTTCGCTGTACATTCAGTAGGTTCCGCTTCTTCTTTCGTATCCTTTTCTTCATTTGTCGGCGCGGCGGATACCGTGCGGTCCTCGCCAGGAATTACTTCCTTCTTTTCACTCGATTGTTCTATTGGGTCTGATGTAACGTTTGAGTCTTCCCTTGTTTGTAGGTCATCCTTCTTCGCTTCTTCCTTCTTCTTTTCATCTTCGTCCTTCTTTGGGCGTTCTTCTTCTCCTTCTTTCTGCTCTATCTCCTGCTTTGTAGGTTGTTTTTGCTCTTCTTTCTCTTGCTTCTTTGCGTTCTCTCTCTCCAGCTCTTGCGAGGACCAAGTGGAGAACGGCGAATATGCAGCCGTAGGAGGCGTCTTGGAAAGCCATTTGGCCTTGGGCTCATCGCCGTAGTTCAGGATCAGTTCCTGAGGCGGAGAGCCGTCAAACGAACTCGGCGGCAGCGAAGTGGAGACCCCCATTCCTGCAAAACCGCCACCTCCGCCACTGCCACTGCCAACCCCACCGCCGGAGCGCATCCGGTTAATGTCCAGGGCAATGGTCTTTCTTCTTTCCTTCAGGGAGGCGGCGCTGGGGGGAAGGGCGGTTGTGTCCAAGGAAGATGTATTGCCCTTGGCTTTGGCCTTGGCTTTGCACGGTGGGCAAGCTCTGGTCTTGCTGTCTCTGTTGGGAAGCGAAGTGAATGGAGCGCAACTTCCACAAAACACTCCTACATAGGTTTCAGTCCAACAAGAAAACGAAGCAAAGAGAAGAGTTTAACAAAACACCAAAGAGGATACTGGGAAAAAGAAAATCAAAAGGAGGAGCCAATATAGTTTTACACACCTCCACAAAGTCGGCAATGGTGCTTGTCGGGTTGGAAAGAAGCAAGAAGAACAAGAGGCAAGAATGTCAGGTGAGGTGGATGTTTCCAAATCAAAAACAAGGAGAGAGAGAGAGAGAGAGAGAGAGAGAGAGAGAGAGAGAGAGTATACCTTTCTATTCCACATAGAAAAGGCGACACTACAATGTTGGCATTTTGGCCCGTCCACCCTTTTGTTCACAAAATCAAGGCACGATTTTTTTCAACGTTAGCCAGAAAGAATCCCCCAAAGAAAAAAAGCCTAGAGTAGGAGGGGATAACCATTTTACTTCAGGCAACTCATTTTGGCCTGAAGAAAGGAGATTCTTTAGGCCGCTCATCAGGGATTCCCCCTCTCTTCTCTAGGACAGAATCCACTACTACTGGGTCGTATTTCGAGTGGGTTGATGGCTCGTCTACGTTTTATTTGGGGTCTCCTTCTTATCCCCAAATAATTATATCTGCTAAATTAAGTATAAAAGCTTTGAAAAAAAAAACGGTTTCCTGCACCACTCCCCTCTACAGGACCCGCCACTCCCTCGCTACTCCTGTTCCCTTTCTTCTCCTGCTACTTTCTTCTTCTCCTTGTCGTCGTCCACGCGGTCTCCTCCTCCCTTTTTTTTTGATTCTCTTTTTCAAAACTTTTTTTCGTTGTGATCCATTCATCTATTATCCTCATATCCTCTCGTTTTTTGTTTCCCTATTATCCTTAATCCTTGAACAAACTTTACCGCTCTTCTAATAGGATGTTCATATTTTCGTTACATAATATCTAATTGGCTCATCAATCCCGTGACGACGTGAAGTTAGCCCTGAGAGAAAAGAAAAGAAAGATGTGGAAAGGGCTCTCTGGGGTCTCTTTCGTCGGTCGGTCGGCGGCGCCTCCAGCCAAGGCCTCGTCTGTTTGGAAGCTGTCGCGGCCCAGCGCTGGTACATCACCGGTGGTGCTGGGAGCTGCCTCTACGCTTCGCTTTGGGGGGGTTGGCCACTGCGGCTTCTCCCGTCGCTTCCTCGCCACCGCCACCACCGCCTCCGCAAAGGATGACCCGGCGGCGGATGCGGCCCATAGTTTCGCTCACACGCTCAACCTCCCCAAGTCCTCCTTTGCGATGAGGCCCAACTGGAGCAACCTTGAGAAAGAGCTGGAGCCCGAGCTCACCTCCTCCCTCTACGAGTGGCAGGTGCGTCGTTACTCCCCTTTGCTTGTTTCGTTCGCTGCATGCTCTTTTCCGCTTCGCTGCTTCTCTCTATGCTCTCTACTCTCTGCTCTCTCTTTCTCTACTTCTCTCTGTCTCTTCTTTTCTGCTGCTCTTTCATCTGAAGAGGTTATCTCTCCAAAAGGAGAAAGCGAAGGCTAGAGCGCCAGCGTTTGTGCTGCATGATGGCCCTCCCTATGCCAACGGAAAGTTACATATGGGTATTTCCTCTCTCTCTCTCTCTCTCTCTCTCTCTCTCTTCTCTCTCCTTCATGATCTTTGTATTCTTCTATGTCCTTCATGCTCCCTGTTGACGGTAAGAGTCCCAAAAGGACATGCACTTAACAAGATACTAAAGGACTTTGTGGTGCGTTATAAACTATTACGTGGATATCGTGTAAGGTTTGTTTTTCTGCTCCTTCTTGTTCTTCTTCTTCTTCTTCTTCTTCTTCTTCTTTCAACGATGTGGCCACCTTTGTCTCTTATAAAAAACTTGCTAGTTTTGTGCCAGGTTGGGACTGTCACGGTCTGCCAATCGAGCAAAAGGCGCTGGAGAAGTCTAAGGTATTCCCGCTCTCGTCCTTCTCTCTACCGCTTTTTTCTTCGTATCTAACATGTTGAACGTATATCAGAAACCGCGTTCCGAGATGTCTGCAACAGAGATACGTGAACTGGCACGTGCTTGTGCTGATGATGCCATTCGTTCTCAGAATACTGACTTTCAAAGTCTCTCTCTCTCTCTCTCTCTCTCTCTCTCTCTCTCTCAGTCGACCAAAAGTACCCACTATAAACTCGAGCTAACAATGTTTTCTTATGATAAAGGTTGGGGAGTGATGGGCGATTGGAATAAGCCATATACGACCAAAGGTAGTGTTTGATATACGTGTCTTTAAAAGAAAACATCATTAATTTGTTTGTATACTTCTCTCCCTCGCCCTCCATCCTCTCTCTCTCTCTCTCTCTCTCTCTCTCTCTCTCTGATAGACAGAAGCTATGAAGCCTCTCAGTTGGGATTATTTCTTGAGCTCTACAAGAAAGGTGATACATCCAGTTATCCACTCTTTTTTATCTTTATGTGCCTTACTTACGCACTTCCTTTCCATTTTCATGATCAGGTTTTGTATACCGCAGCTTGAAACCGGTTTTATGGTCTCCGTCATCGCGGACAGCTCTGGCGGAGGCTGAGGTGGAGTATCCAGAAAATCATGTCAGTCGGTCTCTTTATGTTGCTTTCCCTCTTAAAGCCGTATCCCCCAGCCACAACCACGATGTGCTCCAAAATTATCCCTCGTTGTCTGCCCTCATTTGGACGACCACTCCTTGGACCATCCCTGCTAACATGGTATGCTAGCAATACCTTTCTTGTCCTTCTTGCTCTTTCATGCCCTTTTTTCTCATTTCTTGCGAAGGCGGTTTGCGTGCATCCAGAGGTGAAGTATTGTGTGGTGAAGACAGGCAGTGGTACAAATGATGTTACAAACGGGTTATCGGAAGAACGTTTCTATTTAATTGCAGAGGAAAGATTGGCTTTTATGGAGGAGAAACTTGGTTGCAAGCTAGAAGTAATGGAAACGATGCCAGGTAAAACACAAGTTCTGTCTTGTCATGTTTGTTTTCTTTACGTTTCTCTCTGATACGTGTTGCCACATGTATAAAACAAAAGGAGAAACGTTGATTGGCAGTACGTACATTCATCCTTTGGATGGCCGAGTGCTGCCAGTATTGGCTGGTCATCACGTAACCACCCAAAGCGGTACGGGTCTCGTTCATACTGCTCCGGCGCATGGCATGGACGATTATCTTGTTTGCAAGGAACATGGCATACTGCCATCTTGTTTTGGTACCTGCTTCTATCTCTTCTCTTACTTCTCTCTGTATTCTCTCTGCTTTCCTTTATCGAACGCTGACAACGGTTCTTTATAGTGGATGAGGATGGCAAGTTTACGGCAGAGGCAGGACCCTTTAGTGGATTGGAGGTCCTGACAACTGGAAATAAAGCGGTTATAGAAGCTCTCAAAGCACAGTCTGCTGTTCTAAAGGAGGAAAACTACCAACATAAATATCCCTATGACTGGAGAACCAAGCTTCCCGTCATTCTTAGGTTCGCTTTCTTCTTATGTGTTCTTGTTCTCCTTTTCGTGATACTGTTCTTCTTGTCCGGTTTCTGATCATCATGTATTGTATTGGAATGAACAGAGCAACAGAACAGTGGTTTATCGGATTACAGGACGTAGTGGGACCAGCTCTTACCTCCTTGCAAAATGTAGAGATGATACCTTCTAATGGTCTCTCTCTCTCTCTCTCTCTCTCTCTCCGCTTGTATCTCCAGATCAAGCGAAACTAACTTTTTGTTCTCTCCTTATAGCACGAACAAGGTTGGAGTCTTTTCTGCAAGGCCGTCTGGAGTGGTGTATCTCCCGACAGAGGGTATGGGGCGTTCCCATTCCTGTCTTTTATGATAGTGAAACAGGTTTAGAACCAAGAATACTCTCTCTCTCTCTCTCTCTCTCTCTCTCTCTCTCTCTTCCTCTCTCCCTTCCTCTCTCCCTCTCCCTCTCTCTCCCTCCCTCTCTCTTTTTAAACGCTGATTCAACTAGTTAACTTGTTTTAATTATCTTCAAAAAGGCGAGCCTCTACTAACCGAAGAATCCATACGTCATGTGCAAGAAATGGTTAAACAGCACGGCACTGATTGTTGGTGGAACCTTTCCACCGAAGAACTTCTTGCTCCCGTCTATCGTAACAACGGTACTTTTTTCGTTCTCTCTCCTGTCTATTCTCTTGTTCTAACATTCATAAAACTGGTCCAGGAAAGCAATATATTAAAGGCATGGACACGATGGACGTATGGCTGGATAGCGGAGCATCGTGGAACAGCGTTCTCAAGGAGAGAAACATCCCGTTTCCGGCTGATGTCTATCTAGAAGGATCCGACCAACATCGTGGATGGTTCCAATCATCTCTTATCACTTCCGGTTCGGTTATTACTTTCCCGCTCTCTCTCTCCTCTCTCTCTCTCTTTCTCTCTTTCTCTCTCTCCTTCGCGTGCTAGTCGTTTCTCTCTCTTATTCCTGCTATTTTTACGAATGTGGTAGTGGCGGTCTCGGGTGACGCGCCGTATAAGAATTTGATCACACATGGGTTTGTGTTAGATGAGAAGGGCAAGAAAATGGCCAAGTCGTTAGGAAACGTTATAGAACCCGTTGCGATTATCAAGGGCCACAAGGTTTGCTTCTCTCCGTTTCTATTTTTTCTGATCTGTTGTTAACCTTTGCTATATCTTCTATCTTCCTTTTCTCTTTTTCTGTTTTAGACGATACCAGCCAGCGGGGTCGACGTATTAAGAATGTGGGTCGCTTCTTCGGATTATACAAGAGATATCCTGATAGGTCCCAGCGTATTAGGTATGCATTACAGTTACAATCATACTCTGTCTCTCCATTATATTGATAGATAAAGCACATTATGCTCGCTACAGTTCAAGTTCGAGAATCATTGAAGAAGATTAGAAACACAGCACGTTTTCTTCTTGGCAATCTGAATGGATTTGATGAGAGCAATCCTGTTCCCTATCATGACCTTTCAAGCGTACATCTCTTCCTCTCTCTCTCTCTTTTCCTCTCCTCTTCCTTTGCTGTTGCAGCCATATCTCTCCGTTATGCTAATACTGCTTTTTCCTGTGCAGCTTGACAAGTACTTCCTTCATCGCCTCTATCAATTCAGCCAATCGGCGAAGCAAGACTATGACAGCTTTCACTTCAGCAAAGGTGATTCGCGTCTTCTTTCTCTCTTTAGTTTTAGTTTAACCAAACCGAACATGACCGTAACCGCTGTGAAACAGTCTATTCCTCTTTGATCAACTTTGCATCGGTAGACATGTCTGCTTTCTATCTCGATATTATCAAGGACAGGCTTTACTCCGAGTCCACCAACGGCTTAAAGCGACGAAGCTGCCAAACTGTCATGCATTCCGTTCGTTTTTGCCTCTTCCTCTCTTTCTATGTTTTCTCGTCCTCTCGTTCCGCTTCTTTGCTTCTCTGCTTCTCTCTTCCTCATCTCTCTTCTCTCTTTTCTTCTTAACGTATGTTTAAAAAAAGGCTCTTCGTATTCTCAACTCTACGTTAGCGCCCTTAGCATGCTTCACAGCGCAAGACATTCACCGACACGCTTTGGCAATTGGTCTTTTCCAGAAACAGGAACAACAAGAAGGAGAGACGGCAACAGACAACGTGTTTAAGATGGGGTGGGCCGAGCCGGAGCCTCATTGGCATGACCCACAGTTGGACCGCACATGGCAACTCATCCAAAAGACTAGAAGCGAAGTTTACAAAGTGCTCGAAACTGCTCGTTCGGACAAGTAACTCTTCTTTCTTGTCGTTTCTCTCTTTCTTCTTGTTCTTCTTCTTGTTCTTCTTCTTGTTCTTTTTCTTCTCCTTCTGCTTCTTTCTTTCTTTCTTTCTTTCTTTCTTTCTTTCTTTCTTTCTTTCTTTCTTTCTAAAGGAAGAACAACACAAACAGAATGATAGGAAGCTTCTTGGATGCGGCAGTGGAGATAGTTCTTCCTTCTGCCACCAGCGAGCTACACTCCTCTCTCACCTCCATCAGCGAGGAAGAGCTCAACGACGTGCTCGTCACCTCCAAAACGCGTCTCATGCTGACGCCTCACCAAGAGGAAGAGGAGCAAGCGACGTCGGAGAGCAAAAGAGCAACGACACAAGTGGACGGCGTACCGGTCACGATTCGTGTCTACAAGCCCGCTGTGACGCACAAATGTCCTCGTTGTTGGAAACGAACGAGCCTAAACGTCGATGTCTTATGTCCACGTTGTGAGTCTGTTATTAACTGAACGCCGGCTACCAAGGACATTCTTCACATTTTTGTCTGACAGCAAATAAATAGAACATTTTGAGAACGCACCAGTCTGACCGCCATGCAAGTCAATGCAGCTCGACCTCAAAGTGTGTTCAACACACAGAGTAATCCCTGTCGAGATTATATTAGGGGCAATTGCCCTGAGCTATATCCACACCAGAAGGAGGCCCTGCTGGCGCTTTATCAACACTTCAACAATGAAGCTCCCAATCGGATCGCTCTCCTGGTACTTCCAACTGGTTGTGGGAAAACGGGGATTGCTGCTCTCGCGCCCTACGTCCTCAACTGTACTCGTGTGCTCGTGATAGCACCTTCTGTCATCGTGGCGAACCAATTGGAGGCCAATTTCTGCGACCCAGATGCCGCCTTCGTGGTGCAACGCGGAATCTTCGACAGGCAAACGTTTAATACCTTTTGGAAGCCGGCTGCAAAACGTCCACAAACGGGCGAGGAGCTTAAAGACGTTGCCACCCAGCATGCTATTTCCTTGGTCATCACGAATGTGCAAAAAATCGGTGCAGGCCGTATCACCCTGAACGACCTTGACCCTGAAGGCTTTGATTTAATCATTGTCGATGAGGCGCACCATTATCCAGCCCCCACGTGGCGAGCCCTGGTGGACCGTTTTCAAGAAAGCCGAGTGGTCTTCCTCACGGCTACTGATACCTACCGTGGAAAGTATATCCTCGGAGAAGCGATTCAACAAGATCCCCCTATCGAAGCTTGTTTCCGTTTCCGCCGTGAAGAGGCTATCCGTCGGGGAATTATCCGTGAATCCGAGTTTTTATCCCTTGAACAGCAGTGTGCTACTGAACAAGAGTTGGCCGAGGTTCGTTACACTTCATCAATTATTCGTGGCAAAGAGGAGTCATTTTTTTGGTGAAAAGCCCCAAAGTGTTAACCTCTTATTTCCACTTCAGGCACTTGTAGCAGAGGTTGACCGAAGACTTGAAGAGCATGATCAGCAAGATCCTCGGGTTAAGCACAAAGCGTTGATTTTAGCGCAGAGTGCTGAGGCCGGTGGGCTCCACAGTGCTCACACTATCAAAGCCGCCTATGACAGCGTCTCTGGGGATCCAAGAAAGTGTGCTCTCTTTTTGGGTGGCACTTCAAACGACGTCCTTGATCGCTTCACGAAGACCGACTCCCCACAAGTCCTCGTGATATGTAACCGACTTCTGGAAGGGTTTGACCACAAGCCCATCAGTGTTGTTGGCATTCACCGAAACGTAGCACCCCAATCAAAGGTGTTGTTTACCCAGTTTGTTGGCAGATGTGTGCGTAAGTGCGGCAATGATGATCCTGTTATTGCCTGTGTAATCTCGCATTCATCTTTCCAGCAACAACGCAACTTTGAACAGCTGGACCAGATTGCTGAGGTTGACCCTGAAGACGAACAGGAGTAATGTGGCTGGCTTAAGCAACTCCTTTTAAACTGAGGCCAGCCTTCTTTTTTTTTCTATTTTGAACACAGTTTCTTTTAATTATTGCCTTCTTTCTCTCTCTCTCTCTCTCTCTCTCTCTCTCTCTCTCTCTCTCTCTCTCTCTCTCTCTCTCTCGCTCAAAACGCAGTTAACGTTTTT
>JAVKOQ010000738.1:0-14492 GCA_031835245.1 Balamuthia mandrillaris
GCAAGAAGGTGTTCCCTCCTCCACTACCAGCATCTACATCTCTCAACCATACCTCTGACAAATACATTTTCCCCAAGAATTCAAATTCCTCATCTGTCTCCTCTTCGTTTCCACCTCCATCCTCTCCTCTCTCTCCTCCAACCACATCCGACAAAGAAGACAATGAAGCTGCAGGACTTAATCCTTTCTTCTTCTTTCCTCCTTTTTCTCCTGCCTTTTCTTTCTCTCCACGATCGATGATATCCAAGTTGGCCAACAACTTATTCTTCGAACGAGGAGAAGGCGAGTGGTGGTGAGGAGATTTTGGAGACTTTGGAGATTTCGGAGGAGAACGCGAATCGCTCTCCTCTCCACGAGGAGAGACGGCGAGAGAGCCGCTGCGACTCTTCAAGCGAGCAAAGCAGAGAATGTCGGTGAACAGGAAGATCCACAGTTGGCGGGTCTTGTTGGCAGCGCGCAGCCGATCCACGGCCGTTATCTCTCCGTCTTTGACCCATTTCCTCCAAGGTTGCATCATTCTCTGTTTTTTTTTTTTTGTTTGTTTTTATTTCAAGTTGGGTTTTTGTTTGTTGAGGAGAAGAAAGATAAAACTAACCTCCACTTCTCCGAATTGTTCATGCGCAGCAATCAACCGCCTCACGTTCAAGGGCTGCCCATTCTGCTGCCTGTCCTCTATAAAGGTTGCTATGGAGTCCATGATCTCAAACGCCTTTACCAGGCCCTTGTGGTCGGCATGCTCCTCGGGCGTGCACTTGAGGAGCTCCTGCAGGAGGAGCTTGTAGCGAGGGATGCGTTGGATGGGCATGATGAGAAAGGAGCCCAGGTCTTGGTTGTTGCATCTCTTGTTCTGTTGTGCTTTCTGTTTGGTGTTTGGTTTGTTGTTTGTTTTATGCATTCACAACAATGACCGAAGCAGAACAAACAGACATAGAGAAGAGAGAGGAAGAAAGTGAAGCAAAAAGACAATACGAAGAAGCAACAGAAGAAGGAAGGAAAAAGAGATTTACTTTGAGAAAGGACTTGAATTTGGAGTTCTCTTTGACGAGCTTGAGGCGGAGCTCGGTGGCTTTGTCCTGCCGTGTACAATATTGGCTGTATATCTTCATGAATGGGAACTGTATAACCGTTACAAAGAACACAAGCAAGTTGAGTTATTCAATCCAGAATAAAATAACAATAAGAATAACATTAAATAATCTAACACAAAATTAAAAAAAATAGATGAAGACACATACGACGGATAAGAGGATGTCGGAGAGGACCCGCTTGGAAGGGTCAACTCCCTGGGTCTCCCAACTGGTGGTTCGTTCTTTGAGTTTGGTGTGGAGGTTCTGGTTAAGCTTAAGAATGTGTTCAATGTTGGAGAACATAATTTCCACTTCCTCCGCCTCCAACAAACGGCTGCCTCTAAGGTCTTGGAGATAAACCTTTTTTGTTTCGAGTTTAGCTTAGCATGCAAGCAGAGGAAGGAAAAAGAAGGTAAGCTGAACAGCCCACCTCAACGAGCGCTTCGATACTGTTTACATATTTCTCTTCCGTGGCAACAAGTTCCTTTATGACCTGCATCCTTCGTTCCATTCTGCGTGCAGTCCTCTCCCCCTCCTCCTTCACCGTTGACGAACTCGAACTAGCAGACGCGACAGGAGGAGAAGGTGGGGTAACATGTATGCCGCTTGGCGGAGCAGAACTCTTTCTCTGTTGTGAAGGCAGAGCGGAAGCGGAAGAGTGCTCTCGAGCAGTTCGCGGAGGTATTCGGGGGGATCCTCCCACTGGTTGTGAGGTTGACTTTTTTGTTATCCTCATATTGCTTGCTGCAGAGGCAGAATTGGTCCGTCTGAGCCCCGGTTTTCCGGGCTTCTTCTTCATTTTCATCTTTTTTGAGGAAGACCCATGCGAAGACTCAACAACCTGGCTCTTACTTTCCTTTTGAAAGTTTGCTGTAAGAGGATCCTCATAATCCTCTTCATATTCGGCTTGTTCTTCATCATACGCGTCGTCTTCGTCGTCCTCACTTTGAGGCAGAAGAAGAGGATCAAATTGAAGGTCGGGAGAAGAGTTACAGCTTAGAAGAGGGTCTGACAACTGAAAGCTCCTTGGCGTGCCTGAGTCGTCAGTGGAGCTTCCCTCTCCATAATAGTCATAGGCGTTTGCCTCACTCATCTTTGTCTCCGTTTTCTCTTTGTGAGCAAGCTGTGCCTCTTGGAGAGCTCCAATAGCGCCAGTTCTATGTCACAAAAAAAGGGTCCTGCAAAACGGTGAGCGTTCTTATTGTTGAACGGACTATTGAAAGAGATGTACTTCAACGGAACGCTGATGGTGCCCCCTGCTCAGTCCCTCTTTGCTTTTGCTTCGAAGAGCGGGTTTCCCTCCGTGGGGAACAAAAAAAGGATCCCAAAAAAAAACCGGTTCGAGCAATTACCTAATTAGGCATGAATCAAATGCAAAACAAAAAGAGATGGTTCTAACGAGTTTCGATCTCGTGACCTTTCGCGTGTGAGGCGAACGTGATACCACTACACCATAGAACCTGGTTGGCGTAGGCTGCAAAAAATTTGAGACAGGGATGAAGCTTGAACTCCTCACTGCGGGCTCGGAGCGAGTTGGGCACAGGAGCAGGCAGGCGCTGGTGTGAGTTGGGTGTATTTGGCAGCATCACTCCACACGGAGGCTGGGGGGCGAGCGGAAGGTGGCTGGGCGAGGGGGACGTGAGGACGGGTGGTAGTGGGGGTGGGTTGGCCAGAGGGTAGGGCTGGCGCGTGGGGGGGGGGGCGGTGCTGTGGTTGAGACGGTAGTGGGACCATGGGCACGGAGGGCAGCTACCTCGGCTAGTAGCGCTTCGGCATCACGAAGGCCTTTGCGAAGTTGGTCGCACTCAGCTTGGTGGCGGGCTTCGGCTTCACGCTGAGCACGGAGCACCTCCTGCTGGAGCTTGGTTTGGCTGGTGACGAGCCCCTGAACAACGTCACGGAGCGCGCGGACACTGGCGTCGACGGCCAAGAGGGAAGAGGGCCAATGAATCTTGGAGGACAACATGGAGGCGCAAGGGGGCTCAGGCACAGTTGCACTGTTGGCGTCGCTGGCTGCGGTGTCATCGTCGTAGCTGCTGCTGTTTGCGTAGTCGCTGTTCGGTTCTACTGCGTCGGGGGCAGGGGCAATAGAGTAGACGTTGAGCACGTGTGAGAGGGAGGTGGAATATTTGGCAGTGGCCCCATGTTGTCCTCCTGAAGAGAGAGAGAGAGAGAGAGAGAGAGAGAGAGAGAGAGAGAGGGGGAGGGAGAGAGGGAGAGAAAGAAGAGAGGCCCAACAGAGGCGGAGAGCGCCAACGAAGGGGCTTTCTGCCACTGAATCACATCATAACAATCCAATTTTTTATCTCCTTGCACCAACCAGGTTCTATGGTGTAGTGGTATCACGTTCGCCTCACACGCGAAAGGTCACGAGATCGAAACTCGTTAGAACCATCTCTTTTTTATTTTATTTCTTCATTTTTTTTTCAGCTGTTAAAAAAAATATCGAATAAAAATATCGAATAAAAATAAAAATAAAACAAATGGAAAAAGGAGAGACAGTAACGTCCTCCTCCTGTGATGCTTCCTCCTCCTCCTCCTCCGCCGACGCTCCGGCACCGCAACAGCAGGTAGAGGATGACGCTTCCTCCACTACTTCTTCTTCTTCTTCGTGCGAGGAGCCCTCAGCGACCAGAGAAGAAGCACAAGGAGAGGGAAAAGTTTTTTTGGGGTTTGTGGAGAAAGCTCCGCGTCGGCTCATCAACTATCCCTTTCTGCTCAGCAAAGTGGGCGGAAAGCCTGTACGTTTTGCTCTTTGTGTGCTCTCCCTTCCTCTCCATTTTTTTCTTCCTCTCTCACACACATACCGACAAAAACAGGTTTGGTTAATCCCGAAAGACGTGCCCAGCAGCGAACAGCTTCAATGCCCTCACTGCGAAGCACCGATGCCTCTCCTCTTACAGGTTGCTCTCTCTCTCTCTCTCTCTCTCTCTCTTCCTCTCTTTCTTTCTCACTGCCTGCAACAGGTGTATGCTCCTCTGTCGCATGAGGATACCTACCATCGTTTTCTCTACGTTTTTGCCTGCAAGGATGGCGCTTGTCATCAACGTTTGCCGAACGGCAGCTTCAAAGTGCTGCGCTGCCAGCTGCCCAAGGACAACCCTTACTACCTTCCCGTTCTTCCTTCCCCGTCTCCATCCTCGCCATCACAACAACAAAAGCCAAACAAAGAGAAAGAAAAAGAAGAAACAGATACAGAGTCGGAGTGCGAAGAAGACGATGATGCGCCACGCTACCGCTTTGTTCCGCCCTCTACTTGTTTGTCTCTCTCTGCTCTCTGCTCTCTCTGCTCTCTGCTCTCTGCTCTCTGCTCTCTGCTCTCTGCTCTCTGCTCTCTGCTCTCTGCTCTCTGCTCTCTGCTCTCTGCTCTCTGCTCTCTGCTCTCTGCTCTCTGCTCTCTGCTCTCTGCTCTCTGCTCTCTGCTCTCTGCTCTCTGCTCTCTGCTCTCTGCTCTCTGCTCTCTCTGCTCTCTCTCTCCCCTCTCTTCTCTCTTGTATTTCTTCTTCTGCTCTCTGCTCTCTGCTTCTCCAGCGCCTCCTTTTCTCTTATCTCTTTGTTGCTTGAGTTTGACTTCTTGCTTCTTGTTCAGTCACGACATGCATAATATGCGGAGCAGGAGCACCCAAACGTTGTGGAAAGTGCAAAGCTGCACACTACTGCAGCCGTGCTCACCAAGTCCTTCATTGGCCTCAACACAAACTACAATGTGCCTCCCTCGACGCCAACACCAAACAACAAGATGCAAACAACATATCCAAAGAAGAGGAAGAGGAAGAAGAACAGCATCCCGCGTTGTGGCCAGAGTTTGAGATTGTGACTGAAGCGGAGGGGCCTCCCACGGAGACGGAGAAGGCACTGAGCGAAAAGGAGTTGAAGGAGCGTTATGGAGCGATTCCCATTGTGCATCCGCAAGGCAAGGATGACCCTGATGCTGACTTTGAGATGAAGTACCAGGCTGATGGCTCTTTTGTCAAGTTTCAACAAAGGATTAGCCGAGACCCCGACCAATGTCTTCGGTACGTTCATCTTCTTGCTTCTGTCTGCTATCACCTATTTCTTCTCCCTTCCTTCTCTCTTCATCACTTTCCTTCCTAACACTCATCAACGAGCAGATACTATGCCGATCCAACCAAGACCGAGGCCCTTTGGGTGTCTAACACAGGGAGACCATCTTCCTCCACAGACATCCCCCCTTGCGCTCGTTGCGGTGCGTCATGCTCGTTAGAGTTTCAAGTTATGCCGCAGTTGCTCCATTTCTTGGATGTCGAGAAGGTTGCATCATTGGCGCCAGGAGAGGCAACACCATCCGTCAACTGGGGAACACTCTTGATTTATACTTGCTCTCGCAGTTGTTCCATTGTGGCTGCTGAGAACAAACAAGCCGCTGAAGGAGAGCAGAAGACAAAGACAGAAGAAGCAGAAGGAGGAATGCGGCCTGCTTCATCTGCTTCTTCCTTCTATACACCAGAGTTTCTCTGGCGACAAATGCTATAAAAGAAAACAGAGTTGAACAGCATGGTTCCTTGAGGAGAAACCATACCTGAAAGATGGTTTTTGTTTATGTCCACAAGTTTTTCCATTTCTCTTTTCTTTGTTTGGCTTTCTCTCGGGTGGTGGCCTTTTTGGCGGTTTGCTCGGAGAAGGCCAATGCTTTGGCCGTTTTGGCTTCTTTGCGTTGCTTTGCTTTGCGTGATAGTTTTTTGCCTTTGTTGATCGCTTTGCTTACTCCGTTGCTGGTGGCGAAGAGTTCATGTGAGTTTGAAAAAAAAAAGCAAGAAGACAACAAGAAGCAAAGCAGAAGAAGAGAAAAAGAAGAACGAAGAAGAAGAAGAAGAAGAAGAAGAACAGGAAGAACAAGAAGAAGAAGAACGAAGAAGCAAGCGAAGAACAAGTAGAAGAAAGAAGCAGTAGGAGAATAAACCGGTGTAAAGACTCTGCAAGTGAAGAAGAGAAAGAGGATGAAGGAGAAGGTTTTGCGGAATTGTTTTCATTCAAGCCCAACAACGGCATGGGTCTTACGGCACCGAGAATGGGCGCTGTGCTCCATCCTCCACCTTCGGAGCTTTCAGCGGACGTTGATGCTCCACCCCCAAACCCAGCACCCCCCATTTCCAAGGTCATGGAGATGGGGGCGGTGCTCCATTCCGACGCTCCTCCCCCGGAACTTCCATCTTCTTGTTCTCGTGCCGCCTCACGATCTCTCAACTTTTTTCTGCCTATTTATGAATACAGTTTAGCCTGCATGGTTAACATAAAGAAGAAGAACAAAAAGGCCAACACCAAACAATGGAGGGGGAAAGGCAACGGCCGGAAAGGACGTACGGGCGCTACTCTTTCTGGTCATTTCTTTCTTTTTTGCTTTCTTTTGCTTCCAGATTTTTGCGGACAATTTTTGTCGACTTCTGACGTCAGAACTTTTTGTAGACAAACATCTGAAGAATGCCAGTTATGCTGATTCTTACTTCCCTCCTTGCACTTTGTACAGGCGAGGAGGAAAGCAAAGCATTCGCGAAACAGAAGCATGATTCCTAACTTCGAGAAAGCAGAGTGGCGCAGTGGAAGCGTGGTGGGCCCATAACCCACAGGTCGGAGGATCGAAACCTCTCTCTGCTAAGTGCTCATTTTTTTGCGTTTCATATTTTACGTCTTGTTTCTGAGTGTGTAATATATTTTTTTTTGGTTTCGTTTGAAACTCAGTTTCACCTTTATGAAAGTGGTACCACCCCGATGTCTAGACTGAGGGACTTTTTGCAGACGGGCTCACGGAAGAGATTCCGACTAACACATGTCGACACGATGATGTCGACAAAATTATATGTCGACAGGAAATAATTCAACCAAAGAAAACAAAGCCAAAAGGCAGGGATGGGGAATAAGGAGTCCAAAGAGGTGCACCAGCTGAACCGCCGGGACTATGCAAGTACCTACAGGGACCTGCAGGCCCACATCCAGGAAGCCAACCAGCTGTACGTTTTCACTCGCTCTGAAAAAAAAAACAAGATACGAACGAAAATCGGTTCATTATTTATCCAATCCAAATTCTATTCTTCTTCTTCTTTATGTTCAGCATACAAAAGGCATGTGCGCCGCCCAAACGAGTCACATTTCAGCTCCATCCCTCCTCTGAGCAGGATATACCCATCATGCTGCTATGGAAACACTTTGTCAAGATCCGGGTCCTCGTGGTATGTATTGCTGCCGTTGTTATAGGTGTTCTTCTTGTTTGTGAAGTTGGTCCTCGCTCGCTCGCTCTCTCTCTTTCTCTCTCTCTCTCTCTCTGTTGTCTTCCTTCCTTGATCAGTCTGTGCTTCTATCTTTCTTCTTCTACTTATTGCTCTTCTTGTTCTTTTTCTTGTTCTGCTTCTTCTTTCTTCTTTCTTCTTTCTTCTGCTTCTGCTTCTTTCTTGTCGTTTCTTTCTTTCTTGTCGTTTCTTGTCGTTTCTTTCTTTCTTTCTTGTCGTTTCTTTCTTGTCGTTTCTTGTCGTTTCTTGTCGTTTCTTGTCGTTTCTTTCTTTCTTTCTTTCTTTCTTTCTTTCTTTCTTTCTTGTCGTTTCTTTCTTTCTTTCTTTCTTTCTTTCTTTCTTTCTTTCTTTCTTTCTTTCTTTCTTTCTTTCTTTCTTTCTTTCTTTCTTTCTTTCTTTCTTTCTTGATTCAATTTCCTGTTCTTTGCCGTTCTCTGTCATCTAAAACAAAAAAGGAACCAGAGCAACATTATAGCCACGAATTAAACTACAAACAGTTTTATGCCTTGTTGGGCCGTCTTCGGTTCTCACAACAACAACAGCAAGAAGAACAAGCACCAACAAACGAAGTAGCAGAGGAGAAACGGAAAGAGCAAGATGAAGAAAAGGGAAAGGGCAATGAAGAGGCAGAAAAAGAGGAAGAGGAAGAATGTGTGATATGCATGGAACGACGGGCAGAGGTTGTCTTGTCGTGCACTCATGCCTTTTGTGGCGCTTGCATTGAGGAATGGTTAGCGTTCTCTTGTTCTCTTTTCTCTCTCTCACTCTCTCTCTCTCTTCTTTGTCATCTATGTTCTGCCCCCCTCCTCCCTTTCTCTCTTTTGCTCGATGAAAGGGCCTGTTTCAAACAAACAATCACACAAATAGGAAAAGGCGGAGCACCACCTGCCCAATGTGTCGAGAGAACATCAGCCAACAAACAGACGACATGTGGGTGCTTACAGACTCTTCTCCTACGTCCTCTTCTCCCACTTTTTTCTCTCCTTCTTCCCCCTCCTCTTTGCAAGAATTGTTGTCATATTTACAACGGAGCTAGCGAGTGTTGCAAGGAGAAAAAAAAAAACAAAAAGAATAAAACTCTTTTTTGTTCTTTTGAAAGGCAGAGTAACATCACTAGCAAGTGTTGGATGATGATGCTCTTCATTATCTCACTTTGTTGTTGCGTTAGAAGGAAGGGACCAGCATCGTTTTGGCAAGCTCTTCTGCTTTCTCTCTTCCGTACAACTATTTACCAACAAAGCATACAAGATGATAAGCAACAAGGACAGGACAACATGAAGAAGAACATGAGCAAGAAAGCAAAGAAATCAATAGAGGTTTGTACCCGTTGAACCAAACGAAGGGCAAAGGGGAGGGCAGTACCAGGCGAACGACTGGTGACGCAGTTTCCATCCTCCACAACCACGTCCTCGATGCTATCCTTCAGCTTCAAGCTGCTGACAAACCGCTCTGCCGGATAGCAGGTGGCTTGCTTGCCCTCCAACAGGCCGTGCGTTTGAAGGACGACAGCTGTGTACATTTGTTTTTTTGTTCTATGAATGAACAAAAGTACAAGAAAGAAAGAAAGAAAGAAAGAAAGAAAGAAAGAAAGAAAGAAAGAAAGAAAGAAAGAAAGAAAGAAAGAAAGAAAGAAACGACAAGAAAGAAACCACAAGAAAAAAAAGAAAAAAAAAGAAAGAAAAACGACAAGAAAGAAACGACAAGAAAGAAAGAAACGACAAGAAAGAAAGAAAGAAAGAAAGAAAGAAAGAAAGAAAGAAAGAAAGAAAGAAAGAAACGACAAGAAAGAAACGACAAGAAAGAACAAAAGAAACGCAGAGGGGGAAAAAAAATAACAAACCAGGAGAAGCACATATGGCAGCGTAGAGGCGGCCCTCCTGGTTCTGCCTCAGCAGCAGCTGCTTGAGCTCCTCGGAGCGGCGCAGGTTCTCGGCGCCGTCCAACCCGCCCGGCAGCGCGATCAGGTCCCATTGCTGAGCCGTCTCCAAGTCCTTTAGCCTCACGTCCGCCACCAGCTTGACCTTGCGTGAGCAAGTGACTTCGAGAGCGTCTCCAACAGCAGCCACTGTAAAGAACAAAAAAAATAATCCGCCAAACAATCAATAAAAATAGAGGTTTATTTTTTTGAAACAAAAAAATATGAACCAGTAACGTTAGCACCAGCACGACGGAGAGTGTCGATGATGGAAACGGTTTCGATTTCTTCGGAGCCATCTGCCACAGGCACCAACACGTTCTTCTGTTGTTCCATTTGTTTTTTTTTTGGTGTCTTTTTTAATTTTTCCAGTAAATATTTTGCTGTTTTCATTCTGTAGCGCCGCAGGGTGGACATAAGTATTGAGGGGCCATGTATTTTCCCACAGAGATAAAGAGGAATAGTGTGACGTGTTATTTTAGTTTTGTCTACCTTGCGGGCTTACAGTTTTCATTCGTTTTTCGTTTCAATCCACGTTGTCGACATTTGGTCCACAAAAATACGTCAGCACAAGTTTATTGTCGACAACCAATTATGTCGACTTCGAGAGTCGACACCAAATAAATTTGTCGACACTGATGTCCGCAGAAAAAAGAAAAGGAAGCGAATAAAAATAAATAGAAAGAAAGAGAAGAGAAGAGAGGAATGGCGACCAAAGCACTGAACGCGGACAACCTGGACGCTCTCACGGTGAAGGACTTGCAGAAGGAGCTTCGTCAGCGCGGGTTGAGCTACCAAGGGCGCAAAGCCGAGCTGGTCAAGCGCCTCGCGGAGGCGCTGCAGGCCGCTACCACCACCGCACCCGCCGACCAAGAGGCGGACGAGGAAGAAGTAGCAGAAGCGAGAGAGAGGAAGGACGCCCTCAATGAGGAGGGAGAGGAGGAAGAAGAGAGCAACCGTCTGCACAAAAGGAAACGAGATGGCAGCGAAGAAACAGGCGTGGAAGAAGCGGCAGAAGAACAGATGGACAAAGAAGAAAAAGTAGAAGAGAGTCCACAACGACAATATTCAGAAGAAGAAATAGAGGAGGAGGAGGAGAAAGAAGACAAACAAAGAGCACAAAAAAGAGCAAAGAAAGAAGAGAGTGACCAAGAAGAAGAGGAACAGCAAGAACAAGAAAGAGAAGAAGAGCAACGCTCCCCCTCGCGCTCCCCCGTGCGTTCCCGCGAGCCCTCCTCTTCTCCCGATCGTCGTGAGCGAAAGGAGGAGGAGGAACGAGAGGAAGAGGAGGAAGAGGAAGAGCGACAAGAAGAGAAGAGCGCGCCCTCACCGTCGTCGCGCTCTGCCTCTGCCACGGGTGCCGCTGCTCTCGGCAGGCAGAAAGAGGCCGCTCAGCAAGAACCAGAGAGAATTGGTACGTTGATGATTTCTCGCTTCTCTCCTCTCTTCTATGCTTCTCTCCTCTTTCCACATTCTCTCTCCTCTCGTGCTCTACTCTCTCACCGCTAAACATCCAAACAAAACAAACGACAGTTCCACCAGCGAAACGCTCACCAACGACCACCCTGTTGGTTCAAAATTTTGTAAGACCGTTCACCGTGAAGGCCGCGCAATCCTTTCTCTCTGAGCATGGCACTGTTGTTGACTTTTGGATGAACGACATCAAGACTCACTGCTATGTTTCCGTATGTTCTCTTCTCTCTCTCTCTCTCTCTCTCTCTCTCTCTCTCTGTTTATCCTTACGGTTTTTATTGCAGTACGAGACGGAGGAACAAGCAGAGAAAGCCAGGGAGAGCATATATGGAGTGGTATGGCCTCCCAACAACACCAGCAAACCGCTAGCCGCTGAGTTTGTGCCGCCAGAGGAGATGAGCAAGGCAAAGGCCGGCCCTTCCGTGGAACAGCGCAGCGCCACCGCTCGTCTCAGAGAAGCTCAACGCAACGCTGCTACTGCCGCGGCCGCTTCAGCGTCATCCTCTGCTTCCGCCAACAAAGGTATTGTCTCCTTTGTCCTCTCTTTCTCTTTCTCTTTCTCTTTCTCTTTCTCTTTCTCTTTCTCTTTCTCTTTCTCTTTCTCTTTCTCTTTCTCTTTCTCTTTCTCTTTCTCTTTCTCTTTCTCTTTCTCTTTCTCTTTCTCTTTCTCTTTCTCTTTCTCTTTCTCTTTCTCTTTCTCTTTCTCTCTCTCTCTTTCTCTCTCTCTCTCTCTCGTTCTCGTTGCATCTATGTTCTCTATCTAAGCATGATTTTGGATTCATTCAAAAAGGAGGAGCGGTTCGTACATTGAACGATCTATTCCGTAAGACAACAGCGCGTCCAAGCATCTACTATTTGCCCCTCTCCGATGAAGAAGTGGCCAAAAAGAAAGAGAACGCCAAAGACGGCTCCCAAAAGGGCAACATAAGTTCTTCCTCCGGTCGCAGCGGCAGCCGGAGCAATGACACCACCGATAAACGAAGAGTTTAACCCTGAAAGGGAGAGTAAGTTTTCGTTTCCGTTCTTCAAAAAATATATCTTTTCTTCTCTTTCTTTCTTTCTTGTTGTTTCTTTCTCTGTTATGCAAATCGTTTGTAGGTAGAGACTGGATGATCACGTCCTTTCAGCTTCATCGCCAACAACTTCTTCGGATCCTCCACGATCGACGACCTATCAAACATACACAACTGCCTCACCTCCTCCAACTGCTCCGGATACTCCTGGAACCTCTTCAACAGCAACTGCTTTGTCTCCGACTTGACGTACCATCCTTTCTCCCTCATCTCCCTCAACATCCTCAATGCCGTGTTCAGGTATTTCGCTTTGGCCAAGCCGCGAACGGCGTGGTCGTAGGCTCTCATGTCTGGGGCGATGCCATTCTCCTTCATCTCATGCCACATCTCCAACAGCTTCTCTGCCTTCCTCGTCTCGCCATACAGCTGCACCATACACGTGTAGCTATGCAAATCCGGTTCAACCCTCTTCTCCTCCATCTCTTCTCCATCTTCTGCCTGTACCTTAAAGTGGCCCTGCTTGATGGCCTCCCAAAAGGCTTCGGCCGTGCGAACGTGATGTGCGGCGGTGATGGTGGATAAAACGGTATTGAGCGTGCGCAACGTTGGAGAGGTGCCGTACTCCAACATGGCGTTGAAGAGGTGCTGCACGCGCTCGATGTTGCGCGTGCGGATGCCGCCCAGGGAGGCGTGCACTTGCGCTGTGCGGTAGGCCTGCATGAGGCTGGTCCAGGGCACTGGGTTGCCGGCTTTGAGCTGGCCGCTTTCTTGCAGCTCTGAGAAGAGAGTTTCGGCCGCTGTTTTGTTCAGGTTTGTGAGTTGACTGAAAGGAGCAAAACGAATGAAAGGAGGGCGAAACCACAATTGCTACAAACCTTTGACGTCCCCATTACTAGCGGCAGCATAGAGGAGAGTGCCATAAGTAACGGCGTTGGGTACGTATCCGCTCGACTTCATTCGCTCGTATGTGATGAAGGCATCTTCGTAGTAGTCAGGGCGGGTGGCGCAGGCGTAGATCAAGCTGTTGAAGGTCACTTCAGTCGGCGTTTGTCCCATTTGTTGCATTTCGGAGAACAAGTTCAGCGCTCTTTCTACTTGTTGTTTCTTTTGGTTTTATTGGTTTAGAAAAGGAGGAAAAAGAGAAAAAAGGAGTGAGAAGCAGTGAGGGAGGAGTAAGGGACAGGAGAGAGAGGGAGAGGGAGAGAGAGAGGGGTAGAGAGGAGAGAAGTAGAGAGGAAGAGAAGAAAGCTGAACGAGAAAAAAACGTTGCAACACCAAACCTTAGCACACGCGTTGATCATGACAGTGAAGGTAACTTCGTCAGGCTCCAATGGTGTTTGCTGGCGCATGTACTCAAAGGTTTTCCACGCCATGTCTACGTCTCCCTTACCAAGACAACCTTGAATGAGAGTAGTGAAGATTACCTGTTTTTGTTACAAAAAAAAACGGTTTGCATCACGAAAGCCAGAAATAATAGGAAAGCGTAGGAAAACGTACAATATTCGGTTGCAGTTTGAGAGAGCTGAGAGTGGTGAGAACACCGAATGCTTTTTGCAACTCTCCACTCGCGCAATAAACTTTGACCAACGCACCCCAAGTCCACAATGTTGGCTCTAATCCCACTGTTATAAATAAATTAGAATAAATGTGCTCAAGAAATAAGCGAAACGAAGAGAGAGAGAGAGAGAGAGAGAGAGAGAGAGATAGAGAGATAGAGAGAGAGAGAGAAGAGAAAGAATGAAAGAGAACCATTTTTCATTTCCTCAAATAATGCTAGAGCTGTATCAACTGCTTTTGCATTGGCGCATTGTCTAATCAATGTTGTATAAATGCTTAGATCTGGACTCACGCCTTCTTCCTGCAAGATTCACAAGAAAGCGACGTTTAAAACAAGAAACGGAAACAGAAGGAAAAACTAGAAGCAGCAACAACAACAAAGAAGAAGCAGAGACTCCACCAATAAGAAAAAGAAAAAGAAGAAGAAGAAGAAGAACAACAACAACAACACCACCACCAACAACAAAATGATATTAACCTTCATCAAGTCGAACGTCCTCAGCACCAGCCGAATGTTGCCATTGCGCCCCTGCGCCTTGAAAAGCAGATTCCAATGGGCCAGCTTCTGCTTGTCGTGCAGCAGGAAGAACTCGCGAGGGTCGGTGGGGACGTCCTCCAGCTCCATCCTCGCAACGACCTGGGCGCTGCGCACCGGGGCGGCAATGATGTCCACAAAGCGGGCCACGTCCGCGTCCTTGCCTTTCTCCATGAGCTCCTTGAAGGCCCCTTCGGGCTCCTCATCAAAGGGCACCACGCGCTTGGGGTGGTTGTGGCTGTGTTGTCGTGGCTGTTTTTGCTGTTGCTGTTGCAGCTGTTTGTTGTTGCGGTTGCGAAGAGGAGCGAGAGAGGTTTGTTGCGGAGGAGCTTTTGGTGATTTCCGATGGGTAGCGAAGGAAGCGGAGGAGGAGGAAGAGGGAGGAAAGACGGGAAGGAGGGAGGAGAGGCGGGATGTGTTGGTGAGGAGAAGGGGGGCTCTTCTGGAGGAAGAGTGAAAGGAAGCAGAGCGAGGATAAAAGCAGCAAAGCGGCAAACCTAACAAAGCAAAATAAGCAAATCGTTTCAGCGCACCGTGAGAGTGAGAGACAGCGAAGAGAGAGAGAGAGAGAGAGAGAGAGAGAGAGAAGAATCATCGAAAAAAAAATAATAAAAAACGTAGAGAGAACAAAAAAATAATCACGAAAGGGTATTTACGTTGTTGTGCGCAGCTGTTGGCATTATTATTACT
>JAVKOQ010000739.1:0-14417 GCA_031835245.1 Balamuthia mandrillaris
AAAATGGTAGATATCCCACCCCACGACCATAAACTTCCCACCCCACCGATAAAAATTCCACCCCTCAGGTAAAAGTCCCAACCTATTAGGGTGACATGAATTATGAGTAACTCTATCGTTACATTGCTACTGTGTTTCTCTTTGCTTGGCGAGAGGAATAACCGTTGTAAAAGAAACTGTCAGGAATTGAAAGCATGCTGTATCCTTGGTCAACGGTTATTCCTCTCACCATTCTTGCCCGCCATACTTTTCTTTTTGTTCCCGCCTTTTTTTTCAATAACGTTACCGTTACTTTTTCTTGGGTTGTAACAAGGTCTTCTTCTTTAACTTTTTTCTTTCAACTAGAAACAGCTACACACAACCATCACACACCTTTTTTGTTTGTTTGGCTTTTTGTTTTTTCCTTTTTTTTTTCTCATTATGGAAGCGAAGAAAAAAAGATTTGCCGAGATTTACGGGTGGATTTTTGAACGAAAGGTTCCATTGCAGCAGCTTTCACGGTTGTACAATGGTGGAGAGGATGCTCCGCCCTTTTATCGAGTCCAATGGAGATCAACTCGTGGGCTTACAAAGCGAACAGGAGTGAAGGTGCTTAGTAATCCGCGGACCACCCTTGAAGGAGTGAAAGTGTTGGTGGCGCCTAAAGTCAAGAAGGTGAAGAATGGGGTCCTTGAGGTTGCACTCAGCGAGAATCTTCACTGCTCTGGCGGCTTTGCCTGTGCTCCTCCTGCAAGAGGAAAGAAGAACAAAAAACTAAAGGACTGTGAAGTACAAAGCCGTTGGGTGGTGTTTAGAGATGAGCTAAACACTGCCTACATCTACATCCAGAAGGAAGCCCAAAGCCACGGACCTGGGTTTTGCGCGCCTTCCGCTTTGCCTATGACACCTGCGCTTCGGCAGTGGCTCCGCCAGATGGATGGGCAAGGAACAAAAGAAGACGGAATGAATGGGAGAGGAGGAGCAATGACGGCGCACGAGCTGCAACGAATGTTGGTGGGGGGCGCTTGTGAGCTGGTCAAGGATGCTCGGGATGTACCCACTGTGCAGGAGATTGCCACTGTAATCCACAACGGAAGGAAAAAACTGCGAATCGGCAAGAAAGGGCAAACCAGAGCAGAAGCCCTCCAAGAGGCCTTGAATCGGCCAGAACTGGCTTCTACTATCCTTTTCCCCCCTTTGGAGAGCCGTGAAACGTACATCCTTGATCGCACGGCGGCCCGTCGGCCATGGATGATTTTTCTGATCGCGCCTTATGCAGTCACTGTGCTTCAGCGATGGGGTAAGGATGTAGTCGGCCTGGACAGCATCTACAAGCTATCCAAGTCACATCCCCCCGTTTGGGCACTGGTGGTGCAAGATGACTTGGGACGGAGCTGGCCTGTTGCCTTCGCTGTTGCTAGCAAGGAACGAGCAGCAGTTGTGCGCTTTTTCCTTTCGTCTGTTCGTCACTTTTTTGAGACACAGACGACAACGATCTACTCCCCAAAACCTACGTGGCAACCCTTCGTAATGATCGACAAAGACAAGGTGGCGCGTAACGGGGCGACAAGTGCTGGCTTTCAGGTGGTGTTGTGTGACTTTCATGCACAACAACTGTGGAGAAAAAAAGTTGCGCAGTATGGTTTGTTCTCTCTCTTTCATGCATCTGCTCTCTCCCTCTCGTTGTTGCTCATACAAGTAGAAACTAACAATAATACCAAACAACAAGGGAAGGATGATGGAAGTGTATTGGGTTTGTTAAAAAGACTGCAACATGCCATGACAGAAGATGCAGAGGAAGAACCAACAAAAGTGTTGAAGAACTATTGCCAAAAAAAGAGGATTACCCGTTTTTGGCAGTACTTTGACAAGAACTGGCTTTCTCCTCCATGGGCATCAACGTGGAAAAGCATTGATCGTCCTGGGTACCGAGAGGGCTTGTGGAATACCAACAATGCAACAGAGCCGATCTTTCGTAGCATTCTTCGTGATTTCCACTGCAAAGGCACCAAAGGGGATCACAACTTGGTCTTAACGCTAGCAGACAATGTGTTTCGCCGCTACAATGTGGAGCTCAACCGCATCGATGTACTACAGCAACGCCCAAGCCTTGGTGTTTGCCGGCTTTGGAGGAGATATCAAGAGGGATTGCGGCTGGCACAGCACCAACAGAGTGAGAAACAGAAAGAAAAAGAAGAAATAGAGAATGGCAGCAAAAACGATGACAACAACAACGACAGAGAGGAAAAAGCGGTAGAAGAAGGATTGAACGCACATTTTGTAGAGCTTGCTGACGGCGTTTTCAAATGGAATGAGTACGACGTGACTATAGAATTGCCTTCATGCACCTGTCCTTACTTTCGGTATTATGGTAGGAGGTGCAAACACGTTTTTGGACTTGCTGCTCATCTACAGAAAACATTTTCAGATCAGAACCTTTTAGAGCTTGGGCTGAAAAGACAAACAAGCCGCACCAACAGCAGCACCTCACAAGTGGCAAGAATAGTTGAAGATGACATCGTTGAAGCAGATGATACTGACTCCCTGGAGCAACGTGTAGCGCCTGTTACCCTTGATGATGAAGATGTGGAAGGAGAGGAGGGAGATGAACAGGACGAGGAACAGCAGGCGCTGCTACTGTTGGAGGAGCCATCGATGGATGAACTTGGTGAGGACGACGGCGGAGATCTTGAGGAAGAAACTTCTGAAGGACAAGAACACAACAATAAGAAAGAAGAGAAGGAGGAGAAGGAGGAGAAGGAGGAGGAGGAGAAGGAAAAGGAGAAAGACAAACTGAATGCAAACAAAAATCAAGGAACAAAGCATCAACATCCAGTGGAGCCAAAAATCGAGTACTCTAGCAAGGAAGAAGCAGAACAAGCAATCGCATATGCTACAGGGAAGTCATCACCTGGGAGGCCGCGCAATACAACAAAGAGGCCGAAAGTAGCAACCAACCTGCGACTCACAGAAGAATGATTGCTTGAATTAAGTTAGTATCTCTTTTTTTTAAACAAAATCTCTCCCTCCTTTCCTACTTTTAGCTAACACCTCACACAAACACCAGAAACCGAACGTACCTTTCAATCAAATTTAACAAAACCTGAAACAACAAAGAAAAAGGCAGCGGCGGTGGCGGCGGCTGCACCAAAAAAACAACAAAATCAAAAAACAAAAACGCAAAGTGGTATGTTTGTCACTTTTTGTATCAAGCAGATTCTTTTTCTGAAGTTGATGTTTGTCATTTTTGAAGAGTGCAAAGCAAAGCGTACCTCTCAATGGCAAAAGAACTGTAAAACGGAAGAGATCTATGGCGTCGCACCCGTGGTGAACTACCAGGATCCCCGAGTGGACAAAAGGAAGCCTCTCTCTCCAAAACGACAACTGAAGCCCAACCCACGGTACCAGAAAACACAGGTCGTGAAGCTCCTCTCTCCTCAAAAAAAAGAACAGAACGAAGAAAAGGTGCCCAGCGTGACAAAGAAAAGACTGGCCAAAAGAACAAAACGAAAAAAAAAAGCCCCCTAAAAAATAAATTTTTGATTTTTCTGATCCCTTTTCTCCACTCTCTAAAATAATGGCCAGCGCACGCTTTGGTGGCAAAATAGCACAAAAATAATAGGTTTTTATAAATACATATTAGGGTGGGTAAATTACCTGAGGGGTGGGACGTTTACCGAAGGGGTGGGACTTTTAGCGTTGTGGGGTGGGACGTTTACCCGATTCGCACTGTCGATGGTAAATACGTCTATGAGAATATAGCTAGCTTTATTCTTTACTGATTTTGTATTGTTTGTTGTGATAATAGACTTCACCCAGACAGATTGACCCCGGTCGCCATAAAGCTAGTGAAGCAGTTAAGAGAAGACCAGTTGGACGATTTTAAGAAAGAAGCGGAGATCATGCAGGTTTCTTGTTTGTTTGCTTGCTGTCTCTTTTCTTTTTCTCTCCTGCTTTCTTATCTGTCTTGTTTTGCATTCTTTGTTGCGTTCGCTGATTCATTTTTACCTTTGTTCATCAGAATATTCGCCCTCACTCGAACGTGGTGCAACTGCTAGGCATATGTGTGGATCCACAGTATCCACTCTGCATTGTCACCGAGCTCATGCCCGGAGGCAGCTTGGACTCCTTCCTGCGAAGCTCCAAAGGCAAACAGCTCACCCACCCAGAAATGATCCGCATTGCCATGGGCATCACAGCTGGCATGCAGCATCTCCACTCGGAGAACATCATTCACTGTGACTTGGCTGCAAGGAATGTGCTGTTGAGTAAGTCTTTGGATGCCAAAGTTTCCGACTTCGGTATGGCTCGTGTGTTGAACGCCGAGGATGAACAGCACCAAACTATGGCGGAAGTTGGACCTATTCGTTGGATGGTTAGTTTTTGTTGTTCGAAAAGTGTTTGTGTTCACATACCTGAGTACTATCGTTCTTTAGGCTCCAGAAAGCATGAAGGATCAAGTGTACTCCGCCAAGTCGGATGTATGGAGCTTCGGAGTGGTGCTGTTTGAGATTGCCTCCTTTGGAGAAGCTCCTTACAGAGAGCTGGCCAACCTGCAAGTCTCTTTGGCGGTCATTTCTGGTAGTAGGAGATTAAAGCCTCCAGAAGATGCTCCACAGGTGTTCGAGGAGTTAATGTCGATGTGCTTTGCGACACAGCCGGAGGACCGGCCAAGCTTTGCCAGCATGCATGCCATGCTCAGTGACGCTTTGGAGGAGATGTGAGATCTGTATTTTCGTTGTTTTTGATTTGTGTTGTTGTTTTTCATGTTGAATACAGAACTCTAACTCGTGCAGTGTTTGATTTTTGTTATTTGCTATCAGCACAGAGAACAACAAAAGAGAAAGAAACAATGAACGAGCAAGAAACAAAGAATAGAGAAAGAGAACCAAAGAAATGATAGTTCGAGCAATACATATATTTCTCCTTGCTCCTCTGTGAGTGGAGCAGTGTATTCCGTAGGAGAATTACTGGCCACCGTGCAGTTTCAGCCATTCCAATACATTCCAATGGCAGTTCTTGGCTGCCTTTCTTCTGCACTTCTCTGCATTCCAAGGGCACCCACTCTCTCTCGCCCATTGCAACACCTCCAGCAGGCCTTTCTCTGCTGCATAGGTGCAAGTCCACTCGTCCCAAGGACATCCGTTTTCTCTCGCCCATTGCAGCACCTCTATATGGCCTGTTACGGAGGCAACAGCACAGGTTTGTGCATCCCAAGGGCATCCGTTTGCTCTGACCCATTTCAGCACCTCCAATTGGTCGTGAGCAGCAGCCGTGGTGCAAGTACTTCCGTTCCAAGGACATCCCTTTTCTCTCGCCCATTTCAATACCTCCAAATGGCCGTTCATGGCAGCCTTTCTGCAAGTGCTTGCATCCCAAGGGTATCCGTTTTCTCTCGCCCATTGCAGCACCTCTAAGCAGCCGTTTTCTGCAGCAACATGGCAAAGCTCCTGGGTACAAGGGCATCCGTTTGCTCTGGCCCATTTCAGCAACTCCAAGTGCCCATACATTGCAGCGAGGGTACAAGTCCACTCGTCCCAAGGACATCCGTTCTCTCTGGCCCATTGCAACACCACCAAGTGGCCATTCTTTGCTGCCGAGTGGCAAGTCTCTTCATGCCAAGGGCATCCGTTCTCTCTGGCCCATTGCAGCACCTCCAAGCAGCCTTGCTCAGCTGCCGAGTGGCAAGTATCTTCATCCCAAGGGCACCCGTTCTCCCTGGCCCATTTCAGCACCTCCAAGCAGCCTTGCTCAGCAGCCATCCGGCATATGAAAGGGTCCCAAGGGCATCCCTCGTGAAGGCGTGCCCACTGCAGCCGGGCCAAAGAGGTGCACGCCCATGGTGAGCTTCTGGCGGAGTTTGGGCGAGCTGCAGGAGTACCAGCGGCGGCAGGTCCTCGCGACTGGAGCCACGTCGTCATCCGACAACATGGACAAGACGTGACACAGCACCTCCTCCGGCAGTAGGTCTTCCATCGAGGCAACCCCAGTACCCTATTGGTAAAGTATTGTTGTTTTCTATTTTTTTTTTTTTTTTTGTTAGCCATTAATGCTTCGCCTGGTGGAGTCCAGTTCGAAGCCGGATACCTACAGTTTTATTTTGTTTCCGATAAATATTGCGCCTGTTCGGCTCGAGTTCGAAGCCGGGTACCTTCAATTTTATTTTGTTTTTATTTTTTATTTTTTCATTTTTTTTTTTTTTCATTTTTTCTTTATTTTTGTTTTTGGTTTGATCTGTTTTTTCTTTCTTTTCTTTTCAAACAGCTTTAGACATTGCTCTTCTTCTTGATCCAGGTGTAGTTCTCCGGTCGCTCGTAGCCATACCTCCTCACCAGGTCATCCGCCTCCGGCGGTCCCCTGCTGCCAAAGGGGTAGGTGTACGGCCTCTCCTCCTCGTTCTGCTCCAGCTCGTGCAAGACGGGCGTGAAGATGGCCCACGCCGACATCAGCTCATCGTGCCTCACGAAGAGGTTGTGGTCGCCTCGGACCACGTCCAGGATGAGCCGCTCGTAGGCGTCGGGGAGGCGCGTCCCCTCGAACCTCTCCCCGTAGCTGAGGTCCAGCTCGGTGTAGACGGTCTCCGTGGAGAGGCCAGGCTTCTTGGAGGTCATCTTCAGGTAGACCGCAGTGTCGGGTTGAACCTTGAGCACGAGCTCGTTGGGGGAGAGGTTGCGGAAGAGGTTGTTGCTCGGTCGTTTGAACTGGATGCGCACCTCGGCCTTGCGTTCGTTGATAGCTTTGCCGCACTTGAGGATGAATGGAGTGCCATTCCAGCGAGAATTCTTGACGTGGAGGACGGCGGCGGCAAACGTGGGCGTGCGGGAGTCCTTGGGCACGGTCTCGTCATCCAGGTAGCCCTCGTATTGGCCGACGACGAGGTCCTCGCGGCGAAGAGGAGGGATAGCGCGGAGAAGCTTGGCTTTCTCGTCGCGCACGTCCTCGGCGTGGAGAGTTACTGGAGGCTCCATAGCTACAAGAGAGAGCATTTGGAGGAGATGGTTTTGCATCACATCTCGAATGATGCCAAACTACAGTGTTTTTTATGTTAGCACAAACAAGAGTGATAAGAGCTAGAAGGAGAAACAAAAAAGAGGAAAATACAAACCTCATCAAAGTAACCACCACGACCTTCAGTGCCAAAAGGCTCCTTGAAAGTGATTTGAACGCTGGCTATGTGGTTCCTGTTCCAAACTGGCTCGAAGACCTCATTTGCAAAACGAAGGACCATCAAGTTCTGCACCATCTCCTTTCCTGTTTGTTTTATTTGCGGGTAAGTGGCATAGTCAAAAAGATAAGAGAAAAGAAAAGACAAAATAGAGTTAAATAGAGCAGCAAGGAGTATAGAACAAACCAAGGTAATGGTCAATACGATAGAGTTGATCTTCAGCAAAGAGCTCGCCGAGCACAGCCTCCAACTCCGCTGCTGATTTGGTGTCTCTTCCAAAGGGCTTCTCCACAACAATTCTATTCCATCCCGTCTACAATTGCAATCACTTGGTCAGTCATTCAGGCATGGAGTCATCTTGTTTCACTTCAATTTTTGTTATGTCTTCTTCTATCGTCATGGTGTCTTCTTTATGCTTTGTGCTTTGATCTTTTGCCTTCTTCTTTCTACTTTGTTTTGTCTTCTGGCTTCTATCTTCTTTTAAAGGACGGAACATCAAAAACGGAATAAAAAAGAGTACAAACCTTGCTCATGGCATTCGGGCGAAGAGCTCTGGCCGTATCCTCGAAGATTGATGGCGGAATCGCCATGTAAAAGATGCGGTTGGCGCCGTGCTCACCATGACCGTATTGCTTCTCTCTCTCCTTCATGACCTTGTCAAACTCTTTCCAAGAGTCGCCGCTGTCGTAAAGACCTTGCTGATAGTAGCAGTGCTTCAAGAACTCTGTCTTCTTTTCCTCTGGTGCGCCTTTCTCGAAACTGTTATTTGTTGCTGAGTGTTAGAAACGAAAGGAGAAGGAGAAAAGAAAACGAGAGAATGGGGAGCGAGAGATAGTGAGAAAGAGAGTGAGGGAAAGAGAATGAGGAGAATGACAGAGACTGAGGAGAGAGAGAGAGAGAGAGAGAGAGAGAGAAAGAGAGAGAACAAGAAAAGCAGAGAAACAAAGCAGCAAAAGAAAAAAGAACAGAGAGGAGAGAAGAAAGTGCATTGAAGCAGATGAGAGAGAAAATGAAAGAGAAAAAGAAAACCAAAGGAGAAAGGAAAGCAATAAAAGACATACTGCTCGCTGATCTTCGCATTGAAGTCCTTTTCGCTCATCTTGGAGCGAGCAAAGCCCGCGATCTGTACAGCGGGCGGCAGCAGCCCGTCCAGGTAGAGGTGGAACAACGCCGGGAAGGTCTTCTTCCTGGCCAGGTCCCCCGAAGCGCCCAACACGACGATGGTCAGGGCCTTGGCGGCGACGTCCTCTCCCACCGATTTTTTCAGCCCTGAGTTGGAGCCTCTTATGGAGGTGGTTGAGGAAGGTGAAGAAGAAGAGGCAGCCTCCTCCGAAGAAGAATGAGGTGGAGCACAACAGTCCTGGTCGAGGAGAGTTCCACCTGCTGCCTCCGTTTGTCGACAAAAGAGGGAGTGACTTTGCGCCTGTTTTTGTTTGGGGTGGTGGGGATGTGATGGAGGAGAAGGAGAAGAGGAAGGAGAAGAAGAAGAGGGAGATAAGGAGAAAGGAGGAGCAGAAGAAGAAGAAAGGTGGTTGGAACGCATCAAGACAAGAAAGGAGAGGACAAGAAAGAAGGAGAGGAGAAGGAGAGGAAGTTTGAAGCGGTTGTGATGGAGACAAGGGGGGAGAGGAAGCAAAGAATAAGAAGAAGAAGTAGCAGAGCAAGCGGGTACCTCCATCTGAAGAAGCTTGTCCTCGTACTCCTGCAAGGCCTCTCTGAGGTGCTGGTTCTCGCGCTGCAGCTCGCGCAAACTCTGTTGCGCTTCTTGCGGTTGTTGTTCCTGCGAACTCGCCCTCGACCTCGCTCTGCCTTCCATCTTTTGTGTAGTGAGTCCTTTGGTCCCTCTTCTTTTACTTCAGCGGAAGAGAGAAGCTTTGTTTTTGTTTTAATGTGACGAAAGCAAAATAAAAAAATAATTATAAACGATAAATAAATTTTTCATTTTTTCTCCTGCATTTTCTTTTGATATAACGGATAAGAAATGGTAAGGAAGCAAAGGCCAGCGAAAAACGTCCCTGCGCTTTCCTGCTACTCATGGCTGAAAAATTCAGTGTCGACATGGACGACATCCAAACCAAACCATTGCGCGTTGGTCATTTACACAATTCGTCGGGGAATTATGGAGTTGCTTCCAATCCGGCCAAAATAGCGGTCGTTACTGACCAGCGGGAGAAGCTGACCTTTCAGGACGTTTACCTGGACACAAACAAGGCTGATCAAAAACGCATGAGCGTTCGGGGAATTTCAACTTGCTTTCAAATTTCGTTCATTTTTCCTTCCAGTTATCCATTTATGGTAACAAAAAATGAATAATTTGATCACATTATTTTTCTTTTTTTTTTTCTGTTATCCATCGCGCCCAAGCGACGAACAAAGGCCAGAGCTTACTGGTTCTCGCATTGCTCCTCGGCGTCAGAGCTCAGCCAGGGCATCAAGGAGCAGCAAAAGTTGGGGATGGGCATGGGCGGCTCTCCATGCTGCCAGCCGTTCTCCGTCACCCCGGCGTAGATGAGGCGGCCGTTGCGGAATGTGGCCACGTAGGCGGTCGTAAAGGCAAACTCAAACTCTTCGAATGCTCCCTCAACGCCTATAGGCGCCGTTAAGAAGCGAACAATCGGTTAGGCGAATAACGTGAACAAGAAGCATAACAAGAAACAAACACACAACGTTACCTCCTGCAGAGATCTCATGGCGAACGATGAGAACATCCAAGAAGGAGAAAAACATGTCGACGGTGCCCAGGCCTTTGGTGTAGCCAGGAAAACGGACGGCCACCTCCATGTTCAAAAGGTGAGGGCAGACCGCCAATGAGACGTTCTCAGAGGGTAATGATTCTCTGAAGTCAGCCGCGGCTGTTCGGTTGGAAGAAGAAGAAGAAGAAGAAGAAGAAGAAGAAGAACAACAACAACAACAACAACAACAACAACAACAACAACAACAACAACAACAACAACAACAACAACAACAACAACAACAACAACAACAACAACAACAACAACAACAACAACAACAACAACAACAACAACAACAACAACAACAACAACAACAACAACAACAACAACAACAACAAGAGGAAGAATAAGAACAAGAACAAGATGAAGAAACGAAAGAGACAGCAGAAATAAAATGCAGATAGTTAGAAGCTGAAAGAATGATAACTGGAATAACATAAACAAAAACAACAAAAAAAAAACAAAACCATCGAATTAAAAAAAAACAAAATCACAAATAGAAGAGAAGGAAGCTAACCTTGGAAAAAGAAAGGAGTAGTTTGGTCAACCTTCTTCCTGATCCTTAGTGGGAAAGTCTTGTGCTCATCCACCCCAGAGTCCTTCCACCAGTAGTTCAGCCCTCCCCAGTTGGAGGGGTATCCTACGTCGGCCTCACCAAAGATTGGTACACCGGAGAAGCCGATGATCTGCTCTGCCACCTCGTTGAGGGTGTCAAACCGGATTATTTGACGGGGCACTTTGTTGGTTGCCCTGGTTCCTTTCTTGCTGCCGTGGTGTTGAGAAGATGAAGAGGGGCTTTTAAAGAACCGCTCGGTCTCCTTGCGTCGTCCCAGGCGATGCACCAAACCGCCAATGACTTTGGAAGCGTAGGCTGGAGCGGATTGCTCCTCTTCGGAAAGTTGAGGGGAAGTGGGTAGTTCTACCGCCACGTCTTTCTCTTCCAGCTGCTCTTCATCCTGAAGCGTGTGCGCTTGACTGAAGATGGAATTGGCCACGTTTTTGAAGAAGCTACTCCATCCTCCCCTCACCTCAAGGTCCACTTCGTCATCTTCGTCCTCCAACTCTCTTGTCCCGTCAACGCCTGTCTCAGAATCACCCGATCCAGAACTAGAGTCTGATTGTTCCACATAGTAGTCCTGCAACAAACTGCCGAGAGGATCCTGAAGACGCTCTCGAAGCCCAGCCACTCCAGATCCATCCTCGAACAGCTGCTCTTCGATCACCAAACTACCAAGCGAGTTGCCCAGATCTCCTGCCGCTCTTGTGGTCGTTGTGAGGGAGACGGCGACCAACACAAAGAGGGCAAAGAGGGAAGAGATGCCTCTAACTTTCATCTTTGTTGGCTCTTCCTTTAGACTTGAAAAAATCTTTTCTCTCCCCTTGCTCTGCCGACGAACTCTTTTTCTTTTTCTACTTTTTAACTTTCTTCAAGGCGCATCAGCCAAGGCGAAGCTAGCAGGTACATGACATGCGGAGGGAGGAAAGCCAAAACGACGCAGATCCTTTCCAAACCGGCCCACACCGTTTCGCAAAGATAGCTTCAAAATTTGGAAAAACGGATTTTAACTTTCAGCCAATCCAAAATCATTTATGTATCGAAATTTCGACTTTGTTTCAGGGTATTTCTGATTTTTTATTGGTTTATAACTCCCCGATCATCTTTCAAGAAGCGAGCAATAAAGTTGAACAAATGCTGCACAAATACTGATTGGAACCAAAAAAAAAAAAAAAGAAGAGAGAGCGAAGAAGAGGCTTTCTTCTCTTTTTTCACCTCCTTCCCAAGCTCTCTTTTGTTGTTGCTGTTCTTCTTCTTTCCGGTACTTCCCCCTCGTTTAGTTTTCGTTAAAAAAAATTTCTAATCTTTGAAAAAGTTTTTTTTTAAAAAAAGAACGATTTCACTCTCTTCTCTCTCTCTCTCCTCTCTCTTTTGCCAACATCCATAGCGGAGGCTACCGTAGTGCTGGTGGTGGTGGAGGAGGCGGCGCTGGCGCTGGCGGCGCCGGCGGCGGCGGCAGTTGGCCACAACTTCAACCACAGCACCCTCTTCTCCGCATCCACAATCCACAGCCACTCTCCTCAGCATCCTCTTCTCCGCATCCACAGCAACTCCAACTGCAACAACAACAACAACAACAACAACAGTTTCAGCAGCCCCACCACCCCCATAGCAACCACAACAACACCCACCACCAACACACGATGATGGTCAGCACAACCAACGGACCTCCGCCCTCCTCCATGGCAACAACGACCGCCACCTCGGTTCGCACTCACCACGCCGCCCTTCCTCCTCCTCACCCTTCTCATCCACAACAGCAACACCAACAACAACTGCAGCAACAACAGTACCGCACCAACATGGCCCTCCTGCAGCAGCAACAACAGCAACAACGGCAACAACTCCAACACCAGCAGCCGCAGCCGCAGCCGCAGCCGCAGCCGCATTTTATGAGCGGGATGGAGATGGAGCCAACCGCAAACGCTGCCGCTGCCTTTCATTACGGCAGCAACAACAACAACAACAGCAACTCTGTCGCTGCCACGGCCATTCCTCAGCAGCAACAACAAGGGTCTCATTTTCTTCCTTCTCATCAACTTCAACCTTCCTCGTCTTCTTCCTATCAACTACAGCAGCAGCAACAACCGCAGCCACAACAACAACAACAACATCAACCGCAGCTGCTCTCAAGTCATCAACAGCAGCTGCTTCATCGCCACTTGCAACAACAACGGCACCAGCTGCAGCAGCAACAGCAGCAGCAAAGACAACAACAAGCGATCAGAATGCAACAGCAGCAACAGCAACAGCAGCAACAGCAACAGCAGCAACAACGGCCAGCCACCCGAATGCCTCCTTCCCATTCTGCCGCTTCTGCCTCTTCTTCCTCTTCCGTATCTTCTCCTCATATCCAACAACAAAATCACTTTCAACACCAACAGCAGCAACAACAGAGTCAACACCAACAGTCGCCACATCACACGCAGTTGCATCGGTTGAACCAACCCAACGCTGTCTCTTCCTCTCCTTCTGCTGCTCTTCACCCACGTGGTGCAATAAATGCAGCCCCCTCTTCTGCTGCTTCTACGTCGTCGTTGGCTTCTTTTTCGTCTTCTGTTCCTTCGTTTTCCGCTGTTTCTTCTTCGGTGATTGTAATAGAGGACTCCTCAACAGGCAAAAAGGGAATAGGTCAGCATACCACAACAACTTCTCCTACCGTTGCTTTTTCTTCTTCCTCGACCTCTCCAAATGGTGCCGCTTCTTCGGCTGACGGAACTGTACAACAACAACAACAACAAGACTCAAACTATAGCGCAGTCGTTCGCAGTCATCGCCCTTTTCTCACTTTTCTTCAAAAATGGAGAATGGTGTGTGGTGGACCGAATCCTTCATCCCCTCATCTTTCTTCTCGTACCCCATCTCCTTCTCTCTCTCCTCCTCCTTCATCTTCTACAAACTCTACAACCTCCCAACAACAAATTCGATGGCTCATATTTTTGAACGACCCAAAAATCTCAGAAGACGAGAACAGTTTGTTATTTAACGTGCCGGAAGAGGGCGTTCATGTCTATGATGAAGCTGTTTCGCTTTCTCTGGACGTTCCGCAGGAATACGTCCTTACTCCTCCTTTTGATGTTGGTAAGATGTCTATTCCCCATTTTCTTTCTTGTTGTTACTCTCTCTCTCTCTCTCTCTCTCTCTCTCTCTCGCTCTCTCGCTCTCTCGCTCTCTCGCTCTCTCTCATACTGTGATATTTCTGTTTATTCATTTCTCTTTTTTACCATTCCACAATTCCAATATTAACCTAAACAACACAGGCGTTTTAGCTGCGTTCAACGGAAGAAAAGTATCAGTGCATACCCATACTATTTGGGGCAAGCATGGTCCCTACTGGACCGATTCCACTGGGAGAATAAAGCTCGAAATGGAAGAGCTGCCATTGCATTATTCCCAACAGCTCTTGCACTCCACCGCTACTCACCGCTTGCGTCGAGTAATTGCTCAGGTTTCTCTCTCTCACTCTCCCTCCCTTCCTCCATTCTATCTCCTACTCTCCCTTTGACTCTCTCTCATTCTCTTACTCTACCTATTTCATCTGTTCTTATGAATCTTCATCCTAAAAGGTACACGGGGAACGAGTGTTGGAAGAACTTCAAATTGTACCCAAACCAATTCCAACACGGCGTTTGGACAACGTGGAACACGGATATGCCCTGAAAGACTACGCTCTGTTCGTGACGTTACGTCACACGAGAAACATGCGACCGCTTTATCAGTGTCGCATCGTTCGTCAACGCATTGCGTCCATTGATTCGCCTTATCAGAACACAGTTGTTTTCGAAATACCAAAACGCAGGGGATACTCTCCTTTTGGCTCTTTTTCTGTCACGCAAGAAGGTTCCTGTTCTTTCAATCGTTTATTTAGTCTATTGTTTTCTTGCTTTCTGTCCCTCATTTGTTTTAAATGCTACTTTCATTATTTTATAAAAAGGACCAGGAATGGAAGACTGGGGAGAAGGCTTTCTTCCGCACAACATTCCAA
>JAVKOQ010000740.1:0-14379 GCA_031835245.1 Balamuthia mandrillaris
AAAGGCTGAGCGTGGAGGAGGCCGCCCAAGGCAGGGTGCTCACCTCCGCCGTGGCGAGGCTGTACAAGGGGGACGCCTCCGGCCGCTGGATCTACACCAACCTCTGGGGCGCCGCCGTTGTGGTTCAGTCTTCTCCTCGCCCTCGCCTGCGTCTCATCGAAATAGGGATGGCCGGGAGGAAGCTTTGGGACGAGGAGATCAGCCCCAAGCTCAACTACAAGCAGGCTAAGCCGTTCTTTCACACCTTTCAGAGCCAAGCCTCCCAGCCACAAAGGACCATCTTTGGGCTCTGCTTTGCCGACGAAGGGGACGCCGCTCAGCTCTATTCCGCTGTTTCTTCTTCCTTCTCAGCGGCTCCGTCTTTGCCGCCAGCCTTACCGCCAGCCTTACCGCCAGGACGAGGCGGGGGAGGAGGAGCACCGGCCTTGCCACCGGGAAGAGCGCCGTTGCCACCACCGCTGTCTATGCCGCTTCCCGATGAGCTGCCACCCCCGTTACCGCCACCGCTTGATCAAGATGACGCGGACCTAGGGGGACCTCCCCCTCTTCCACCGCCACCAGAGGACCTTCCGCCATTGCCGGATGCTTTTGACGCTGCCGGAGGTCCACCGGACCTACCGCCACCGCTTCCTCCTGCGTTTGATGAGGAGGATCTGCAACAGCAGCAGCAACAAGGAGCCAAACCATTCACGCTGGGTCCAGACTCTCCACTGACGCTCTATCCGATCAAGGCGCCACATCCCTCCACTTTAGGAGGAGCAGGAGCAGAGGTAGCAGTTAGCAACGGTAAGAAAGACAAGAAGAAAGATAAGAAAGAGAAGGAGAAGAAGGGGTCCTCACGTAGGGTCAAGGCCCTGGCCAAGGAGGGCAGCAACAGCGCCACCAACAGCGGCAAGAAGAAAGGCAGCTGGTTCAAACGCGTGCGCGGCAGGAGCAGCAGCAACAGCACCAGCAACGTCCCCTCCGTGGGACAGGTCATCGGCAGTCCCACAAACGTTCAGCACGACATGCACGTCGGCATGAGCGCCACCGGCGGCTTTGAGATTCGCAACATCCCCGCCGAGTGGAAGAGGATCTTCAAGGATGCCGGCATCAAGAAGAAAGAGCTTCTGGATGGAGACACCGCCCAGTTCATCATGGAGACCGTCATGGAGGCCACCATCAACAGTCAGTTGGGCATCAAAGACGCTGCTCCCCCGCCCCCTCCTCCGGCGGCTGGCCCGCCGCCTCCCCCCGTCGGGAATGCTCCTCCACCACCGATGCCTCCCCCCGCAGCCCCCGGCGGGCCGCCTCCCCCTCCCATTCCTGCTGCTGGCTCCGCTGCTGCTGCTTCCAACGAAGAAGGTGGCGGCGGCGGCGGCGGCGCCTTTGGAGGAGGCAACGCGTTGTTGGCTGGTTTGCAGGCGGCCAAGTTGAAGAGCGTGGCGGCCCAGACGAGGGAGTTGCCGAGCCTGAAGGATACTGGCACCAATATCGCGGATACGTTGGCCAAGGCCATGCAAGCTCGTCGCTTGGGCATGGATATTTCTGACGATGAAGAGGAGGACGAGGAATGGAGTGATTGAGGATCGAAACGAAAAGCAAGAAGGAAGACAACAAAGCAAAAGAAAGCAAGAAGAGAAAGGACCACACTTGTGCGACGTTGTGCCTTTGTACTACCACCATTTGTTGTGAATTGTACTAATAAAAATGAAGTTTAGTTTTCCTTTTCTTTCTCTTTCTCCTCTAACGTTTCCCCTTCCTCAGGGGACATAAGCAATTGTTGGCATTGATCTTCCAAGAGGCCTTTGTACACCTCGAATTTGTGGTTAAGAGAGGGATGCGTGTGCAGCTTGGCTTTGCTGCCCAGTCCCCCTCTTTCCTCGTTGCTGCATGCGTAGATCACACGCGCAAAGCGAGAGTGAAGAATCGCCATTGAACACCTTTTTCCGTTTTTCATCCGTGTTAAAGGAGAGAAATAGAGAAAGAGGACGAGGGAACGAGAGAGGACAGAAGAGGGAGAGAGGGTGAGTACATGATGCAAGGCTCTTGGGTGGTGTACAGGTGATAATCAGTACAAAGGTAATGGTTCCGCCGCTGTGGATGGTCGCGGAGCTCCTTCCGCGCTACCTCATCAATGCATTCTATCACGGCATGCTTTAACGGATGAATCTTAAGCGATGGACACAATTGTTGTTTTTGTTGTAAACGATGCTGGCGATAATGGTGCCTGCCGCTGTGATCAAATCCTCGGGCTATAATGCGGTTGGTGCGTGGATCAACGACTACTGCCCCTACCGCCCTCTTTTTGTATGAGAGAGTTAGAAGGAAGTAAAGGTTCGAGAAAAAGAGGGAAAACCTAACCATTCCATTGGCGCGAGCATAGAGAGCAAGCTCGATGGCTTGCTGCATGTGTTGTGGCATTGATAACAGCAAGTGTTGCTTCCAATTGTTTGGCCACATCTCCGGCCTGCGGACAAGCATACCACCAACAGAAGAAGTGATCAGAAAGACAAAGAAGCATCACCAATAGGAAAAAAAAGCAAGAAAACGCATGTCATCGTCAAGAGAGAAGGACGAGAAAGAAAGAAGCAAGAGAGAGAGAGAGAGAGAGAGAGAGAGAGAGAGAGAGAGGGATAAAGAAAACTAAACTTGTCCATAGGACGAGCATGAATAGGCCAAACCACGTTCCACTCACGATACTGCTGAAGAGTAAGAGGAGCATGTTGAGGCACGCCCACTTCTTCCACCGCTGTTGCCATCAGCTCCTTCCATCCACCAGCGGAGGAGGAAGAAGGAAGAAGATTTATCTGTGCCGACAACGTCTCCGCTACGTTCTCTTCCAACCACTTTTGTTTGCTACAGAGCAAAACGGACAATCGATCCACTCTCTCCATATTCTCTTTTGTCTTCTTCCTTTTTGTCTTCGCTTCTCTCTCAGCTTTGTCTTCTTCCTCTTCTTCCTCTCCTTTGCTTTCGTGTCGATTCACCGGTGAACAACAAGAAGAAGGAGCAACGCTGCGCCGTGCTCGCTTCAAGTGGCCCAACTCCTTGCCCAAAGGCATCACTTTGTTGAGATGTCCCAACAAAGCGTTGGCCTCTTTCAAAGGAACGTGCATTACCATGGCCTCCACTGCATGGATTAGGTTCAGGCGAACAAGAAGAGAGAGAGAAAAAAAAAAGAAAAAAAAAGTAGTATATACGGAGTGAGAGTTCTCTTGTTTCTTCGTCGCTAAGAACAGGGTGCAACTGTGCGGCTACCTCACTGGCAGACAGCCGGGGCATCGCTACCTCCTCCTCATCCACGGCCAGCCTCTCCTTTTCGAACGAATTTGAAGCTGATGAAGGCGCTGCGTCATTTTCACCGACTGCACAACAGAGCATCGACGCGACATCAGTTGCTCCTTCTCTGTCTTCTTCTCTTTTTCTCTTCTTGTGGGCGTCCTGCATCGTCCTTGGTTGGTGTCTCTTCGTTCCTTGCTTTCGTCGCAAGTGCTTTCGGCCAGGAGAACTCTTCGCGTCGTCACGGATTTCGACCATGTCGTCACGGTATATTTCCATGACGACATGGAATAAATTGCGAGGAAGAAAGTGACAAAGAAGACCCTCAAAACAAAAAAATGTGGAGCGGCGCAGCGCTCAAAGGCAGCGCCATGAAGCTGAGCTTCATCAAGTAGGTTTGCCGTTTATTGAAAGAAAGGAATTCTTTCTCAGCTCTTTTGTCTTTCATTTTGTTGCTTACACGATGCTTTTTTTTTTGATCGGTAGCACCGCTTCGCTCAAAGAAAAGTTTGGCACGGACAAGCTGGCCAGCACTTTGTCTTCGTTTGCTTCCAAGACTACAAATGGCGCTGCTGCTACACCTGCGAACGCCACCGCCTCTCCAAAGGTTCAGCCACGCCAATCACAGCCACAGACTCCTCCTTTGTCCCCGCGCAACTCTCACCATGACGTGCTGGCTGGAACGGAATTACTGAGAAAGTAGGCTCTTTTTCCCTCTCTTCCCATGTTGTACCGGTCTCACCTTCGTCTCTCTCTCTCTCTCTCTCTCTCTCTCTCTCTCAAAAGGCAAGATGAGGAATACAGAGTGCTGCGAAAGAACCAAGTGAAGCTGGGAGACAAAGCTGAGGTTTGCATTCTTGTTTCTTTTTGTTTTTCTTGTTTCTCATTACTTTCTTTTTCTTTTTCTTTTTCTTTTCTGTCTTTTTCTTTCTCTTTCTCTTCTGATTCATATGCGACACCAGTCATTAGACAAAGCGATAGAACAAGCGTATCAGCGATGCTCCTTTCAACACAAGTCGATGGAGGCGCTCTGTCAGGAGCTTCTCTCGTTGCCCAAGATGATAGAAAGCCTGACGTTGTTGCAGGAACGAATGACGGCCGTTTGCCGTCAAATAGAAGAGGTTGAAGAGGTCATCGGACATCAGATAGAGGAACAAGCTGCTCTCGACCTTAGACTATGGAAAGAGCAGAAAGAGGCAGAAACTGAAACTTATCGAAACGCTAAGAAGTAATTCCCTTCTTGTTTCTTCTCCCTTTGTCATCGTGCTCCATTCTTCTTTCTCTTGGTTTTTTATGCTCCTGCTTGCTTACTTTGGCTCTTATCGTTTCATTCCTCTCTTCTGTTACCAACACGATTATTTTAGTGTTGAGTTGTTCAGAGTGGAAACTATGTTAAGAAAGCAACGAGCAGCGTTGGATGAGGAGATGGAGCGAACGGAAAGAGAGCAACGAGCTTTGCAAGAACGGGAACAACATAAGATTCAACAGGCCTTTGATGAAGCCTTTCAGCAACAAGTCATGGAGTTCAAACTTCACGGAGCCGTTGGCTCCAACAGCAAACGTACAAGTCCTTTCTTTCTGACTTTTCTCTTCACTGCAACTAACAACCTGCCCAACAAAGCCACAGGAGAAACATCGGGACCCAAGTTGGAAGACATTACATTACAGGAAGAAACCGCCACAACTGAGCTGGAAGAATTCTTGGGAAGCAACGAAGAGGATCCAAGCTACTTTGAGGATCCTTCTTCCGCTCCCTCCTCTTCACCTTCTCCTCCTGCCCCATCCGAGGAAGCTTCGTCATCATCGTCTCCACAACAACAACAAGAAGAAGAAGCGGAAGAAGAAGACAAAACCACATAAAAACACAAAAAAAAAAGGAACTGCGATGATGTCATCGTTTTCCTTTTTTCAATGTATATGACATCACATTTAAAATCAGAGGATAAAACCTATTATCAAACATGAATAACATAATATGTGAATTTAAAAGAAACGATATATTAGGTTGTTGATGTAAACGAAGGGGAATAATAGGGCAAAAAGAGAAAAGAAAGAAAGAAAAATGTTGGCGGAAGGAGAGGAGGACTTGGTCGCGGAGGAAGGACTGGAGGAGGAGGAGGAGGAGGCGGAAGACCTCGTTTTGGCGCTGGAGCAAGGAAATGTGAGGCGGGCAGAGGAGAACGAACCCATCGTCTCAGAGGACACGATAAAGAGGAGCGGCGGCGCTCGTCTCTCCATGGACAGGCCCGAGCTTAAGGTTACGAGAGGGTCGTCCCCCGCCGCCGCTCTGCCTGAAAGTCTTTTCGACCAAGAAGAGCTGAGCTATGGGGCCACCGAAGTGGAGCTGTTGGGACGATTGGGTGCAGAGCAAGCCACTCTCCTTCAAAGCTTGTTGCAGCAGCACACAACAACAGAAGAAGACACACAGCTGAAAGACAGCGGAGAAAGTTCCTCTTCTTCTTCTTCCTCTTCCTCTTCTTCAGCAAATGAACGACTGCTAGCAGTGGAGGTGCCCTCCTTTTGGATCTGCAACCGAGTGCTGGTCATCGTGTCCGTGCTCGGCACGATAGGCTTCGTGGTGGCCATTGGCCTCGTGTCTGCCCCACAGATCCGCGCCTCCCCCGACCTGTTGCTCCTGGGCGTCTTCCCGGTGGTCCTCGTGGTGCTCTTTCTCAACTTCAAGCTCTTCCAACAGCGGCGCTTCTTCGCGCTGACCGATCGGCGGGTGCTCATCTACCAGAAGGGAGGAGGGAACCCCTGCAGCCTGCAGCCCTACACCCTGGTGCAGATCCCCTACGAGGACGTGGTGGAGGTCATCTCCCGCTTCAACTGGCTGTTCTTCATGCAGGAGTTGGAGATTAGGAGAAAGTCGGACCGTTGGTTCTCGCCCACCTCCATCTCTCGGCAGTCCGGCGTGAAGCAGGAGTTCATCGATGGCATGCCAGCTCTGCGCATTCACGTCCTGCAGCACATCATTCAGGATCATGCCGCTCGTGCTGCTGCTGTTGCTCAGCAGCAACAACAGGAGAAGGAGCAGGAGAATGGTGGTTCTGCTTCCTCTTCTGGAGGAAACAAATCACGAAGAGGAGGGAAAGGAGGAAGAGGAAGGAGAGGAGGGCGAAAGGGCAATAGGTCTTCAAAACAATCAACGAACCGCTCTGGTTAATAGCGTTTGCTGCTATCCCTTTTACTTTTTTAAAGTGTTATTTTATCGTTTGTTTGTTACTTTTTTGTTTTTTTTTTTTAAAAAAACAATGCAACTAACATAATGCACAACCCGCTCTCTTGTTCTTCATACCATCATCCCTCTTTCTCTTCTTATGTTTCTTCCTGGTTCCCAACTTCTTCTCTGATGAAGCCAATGACGAAGATAAACAAGCAGAAGATCTCGTTAAAGATGTCATCTCCTTTTCATTCCTCCATTCGCCGTTCTCTTTCTGCTTCTCACCATGCTGTTGTTCTTCCACCAATCTCAAAACTTGCTCCACAGCCAACCGAAACATGTCATCTACGAGATGCTTGGCTTTGGCAGAGGTCTCGACGAACTTGGCGCCAAGCTCTTCCGCCAGTTCCATGCCTTCCTCCGTGCTGATGGTACGTTCATCCTCCAAATCGCTTTTGTTGCCAACCACCACCAACGCCAATTGTTGCTGTGGGTTGGAGGACGAGAGATGTTTGCAACGAAGGATGTCTTTGTGAAAGTCTCTGAGGTCCTCAAAGCTGCTACGAGAGCAGATGGAGTAGACACAGATGAAGCCATCGCCGGTCCGATAGTAACCGTCCCGAAGGTTTGCGTAGTCGTCTTGGCCTGCGGTGTCGTATATCTCTGTATATCGTTTTGTTTTCTTCAACGGTCAGTTTATGTTCTGTGGAAGACGAAGAGGGACAAGCAAAAGCTTACCAATGGAGTAGTTCTTGCCATTGATGTTTATTTGTTTTTTCTTTGATGCGTTAGAAGAGTAAGTCATCGTTAACGGCCGTGACTCAGAGAACATAATACACAAAGGAGAAGAGATACTATAAGAAATGGACAGCATACATAAGAGTCTTCCAAAGTTGGGTCATATTCCTCCACGAATCTACCAGCCGTGTACGCAATGGTCAGGCAAGACTTTCCAACACCACCATTTCCCAGCAGCACCACCCTTAGCGTGTTCTTTGTCATGTCGTTGTTGGCCTTTGTGCTTGCTGCTCCTCTTCCCCCATGAGATGACTCAAACCATGAGACAAAGTATGCCACTCGTTTACAAAATCAGCGATTCTGCAGAGAAACTCTATCGCTTTAAGGCAATATAGCAATTTTTGATATAGGAAGCAACCACTTGATCTCATCTGGTCAAGCGCGTTGGTTTCCGTGTTGGCCCAGGATGGTAAACATTCTCATTCTTGGTCAGGAGGGAACAACAGCCATGCCAGCAGCTTCTGGCGTTGTGGCGGCAGAAACAAGATGGAGCCGTTGGCGGAAGACCTCCAACAGGGCATCCACAGAGGCAATGGGCAGGTAAGTAAGCAAGGGAGTCGCCCCAAAGGAATAGTGGCTGTCCTTGTGATAAAACAAAAGGGCCTCCCTCTGAAACGTTACAGCTGTTTGCTGCTCCTCTCCCTCTGCTTTGGCTGCAGCAACAGCAATGCTATGCGGATCGCAGCAGTCGTAAAAAGGCATGGGCACAAAGGGAAACGGATTCTGTTCCATTCTCCTGGTGGCGTGCTCTGCATCCTCCATCAGCTTGGTGTTACGCCAATAGACCCTAAAGCTCGTGTCGCAGTCATAGTACAAGTGACCCTTCCAACAGACCACATCGAGGACATAATAGATGCCCTTCCCTTCCTCAAACACACAATCCAGGATGCAATAGTTGTGCAGTTTTCTCCAACCCCCACCACCGCCGCCATTGCTTCTTCCACTGCTGGTTCCACCACCAGCCGGCAGGTTGGAGCTGAACCGGTTGAAAACGGAGCCGTTGCGGAGGTAAGCTGTGGTCTTGCCGTTGCTAGAGATGACCAAGCATCGTTTGCCGCCGATGGGATAGGGCACCGCGAACCACCTGCTTTCCACCATGGTGCCTCCTTCTTTTTGTTGGATGAGGGCCAAATCTTCGGGAATGTCGAGCATGGGCTCTGGCAGCATGAGCTGGTCCCGATAGAGGTCTCGGTGGTTACGCCGTTCGCACCGCTCCGTTCGTGAGCGTCTATTCTGTGTCCCGGCTGCCTCTTCCTTCCCTTCGTCTTTTTTGTCTTCCTCCTCCTCTTCTCCTTCTTGAGGGCCAAGAGCCAGGCTGCGAGCGTATTGTGTGAGGTCCCTGCGTGCTTTCTTCTGCTTCCTCAAGAATCGTTCGCGCTTCTTGCCCTGTTCCTCATTGATCTTTTTGAAGTCAGCGAGTCTGGTTTTGGAGTAATGATTGTTTGCGGTGGCACTGCCCAGCGTCTGCGAGAACAAACCTGAAAGAGCGTCCACGGTGGCCGAGGCTTGTGGACTAGCCAACGATGGGTCGCTCCCCATCGTGAACGATCCACCCCCGGAAGGAGTCCACGATGAGGCAGCTCCGCCCTCCTCCTTGTTCTCTTCCCCAGCGCCCCACATCTCTCTCCCTTCTTGCTTCCGTCTAGTTTTACGGTTCGACTCCCGCTGCACTCTATCTTTTTTTTTATTTATTTTCCAACAAATCGGAGTAGAATTTGTTTTCATGCTGTACAGTACCTCTGCAGCAGATTTTTTTGCTCGATGACCCTCAAGCGTCGACAAAAATTGAGCTTCGTAGGCAGAAAAAAAAAGGTGACGACAAAGAGAGGGAGAGGACAGGAGTTCTTGTGCGGAGAGGCGTTGTTGTTAGGACTCACTCACTCCCCTCTCTCTTCTTCTTTTTTTTTTTCCCCCAATTTTTTGGACTTCTCTTCTTAGGCTTTTGTGTTCTAGGAAAAGACAAAAAAATGGAGGAGCAACAACAACAGGCTGCCGCACCGATGACAACGGAGGAGGAGGAGGAGCAACAGCAACAGCAACAGCAACAGCAACAGCAACAGCAGGAACCTCCGCAGCCAACGAACGAAGGCGAGAAGGAAGAGAAGGAAGAGGAGGTGGAGGAGGAGAGGAAAGAACAAACACAAGAGAATGGAGAGAATGAGAAAGAGGAGGAAGAACCTCGGCAAAACCAGGAGAAGAAAACAACGGAGGAGGAACAGGAAGAAGAGGAGGAAGAAGGGGAACTCAAAGAGGAGAAGGAGGAAGGAGAGATAAAGGATGACATAGAAGTGGGAGAAAAAGGAGTGGAAGGAGGAGAACCCGACTTTCATACAAAAAGAGAAAACATCTACGCCTCCATTTTTGGTGGCGACGATGAGGAGGACGAGGAAGAAGAACAGGAGGAGCTCAAAAAACTTAAAGCCAAAATGGGATTGTGTACGTTTGCCTTGTTGTTATTTCATTTTTTGAGCATTCTGTTCTTTGCCGATTCAAAACTTTCTCACTCCCTTCAAAAAATGCAGCGCTAGGGTTTGAAGGAGGAAAGAAAAGGAAGAAAAAGAAGCTGCGGAAAAAGGGCAGCACGATTGATCTCGACGAGGAGGAGGAAGAGGCCGAAGGCAAACGCACAAAAGGCAAACGAACCAAAAAGAAAAAGGCCGAAAGCAAAGTACATAACTCTCTCCTATTCTCTCTCTCTCTCTCTTCCTCTCCCTCCTCTTCTGTCTCTCTAAATAATTGTTAAATCTAACCGGCGTCAATCCATTAGAAGCAAACCAGAAAGAGAAAAAAAAGGGGAGAAGAAGAAGAGGAAGAGGAAGATGCGGAAGAAGGAGGAGAAGGGAAACGAAGAAGAGCAGCTGGAGAAGAAGGGGAGGAAGAGGGTTATGACGATGACGAAGAGGGAAGCCTGCCTCCCAAAGAGCAGGGTCCATTGGAGGAGGCCCTTGAAAGGCTGAAGAAAGGCAGAAGGAGCCGAAGGAGCATGGTTCCTTCCCAGGACACAGCCATTATGGTCAGCCGCTTCATTGAAAGGATGGATGAGGCTGCAATGGCGGATGTCGAAGCCAACCGACAGGGCAGCATCGCACTTGCCAAACTCAAACTTCTTCCTGAAGTTGTTGCTCATCTCAAAAAGTACTCTCTCTCTCTCTCTCTCTCTCTCTCTCTCTCTCCCTCTCCCTCTCCCTCTCCTCCCTCCTTTCTTTGTTTTGTTGTTTGCTCATTTCTCAAAAAATTATTATTTACGATAGGGTGTATCTTCAAGGACAATTTATAGAGCAGAATGCACTTCCAGTGCTCCGGCGTTGGTTGGAGCCGTTGCCGGATGGCTCATTGCCCAGTCTCAACATTCGCAAGGAGCTCTTAGGCCTGCTCGGTATGCTCCCTCTTGACAAAGAGCACCTCAAGGATAGCGGACTTGGAAAAGTGGTCATGTTCCTTTGGAAGAGTCCCAAAGAGACCAAAGAGAACAAGAAGCTGGCTCAAGAGCTGATCCAGCGGTGGAGTAGGCCCATTTTCGAGCTGAGCACTGACTACAAGGATCTCGCTGAGTACGAAAAAGACAAAGCTAGGCTCAGTTCTCGCTCTCGGTATTACTTTTTCTGTTTTTTTTTAATTTCCTTCTAACATAAACTGCGCTGAATTTCTTGCAAACAAAAAGCTTAAACAGGTCTCTTTCCAGAGAAAGCAACTCTTTAGATTCATCTTCTGCCTCTTCTTCACTCGAATTCAGCTTTGATAGCCAACAATCTGATGCACCCAAGGACCAACCAGGGTAACTCTCTCTTCTCTCCTCTCTTCTCTTCGTTCTCTTCTCTCTTTCATTGTTTCTCACTGTTTTTTTCACCCTTTATAGTCTCATTGCGACAAAGTTGGGTTATGTATCGAGCACTTACCATGCGCGCATTCCAGAACCAGCCTCAAAGGATTACCTCCACCGTCCACAGTCCAACGTGAACGAGGAGGAGCTGCGCGCCAACAAAGCGCTGGCAGAAAGGCGGCTTGGCACCAGCAATCCTCGTCACAAGAAGCTCACCAAGAAGCTCTCCGACTTGAAACTGAAGCGCAAGTTGCGTGGTGCCTAACCACTTATACATACACGTTAAAAAAACGCAAGACTAAACTGTTTTTGCATACTTTTTAATCTTCTTTCTCTTCTTCATTCTGTCTTTGCTGCTATAAGTGAAGTTGGAATTCGCCCATTCATTCATTCAAACAGTTTTACAATTGCAAAAGAAAAATAAAAAAAAGTTACAAGGAGACTTCTCAACAGTTTACAAGAGCAAAGGGTTGGCGCACCGAACGGGATGCTGGCGAAGGTATGTCGTCATACACCTTTTCCTTGCCTTTATCTCGCCGACGGGCTGCAGCCGTTGTTGCTGTCCTTGCTGTTGTTGTCGGTTTGCTCTTGTTGCTTGTTGTTGCCGCAGTTGACCGCCGTTCGTTATGATCTCTGTCTTCTTCGTTTTCTTTGTTGTCTTGCTCTAATTGTGCGACTCTCGCCCGTTCCTTCTTGTTTCCGTTTGGCTTGGTTGTTTCTTGTTTCTTTGTTTTGGAGGAAGCCTGTTCTTTGCTTCCTTTTCGTTTTCCTTTAGCTCCTTTCTTTCGTGTATTCTTTTGGGGTCTCTCCTCTTCCTGCTCTTCCTCTTCCTCCTCGCTCAGTTCATCTTCCTCCTCTTCCCCATCCTCTTCTTCCTCCGTTCTTTTTCGCTTGTCAGAGGCTTTCCGCCGTGATGACGGCCCATTCTGTTCCACCTCGGCCTCCTCTCCTTGAACAGTCTCCAACGAAATGGAATCCACTGATTCGAACGTCAACGGGATTGAAGAGAGTAAACGAAGCTTGATGCCGTGATCCAATGGTCCGACACCGGTACTGCTATCCTGTTGCTCTCCTCCGCTTATCATTCTGTCATGCCTCTGCGGCCGAATGATGTCGATGTTGCCATTGTTGGCGAGTTGCAAGATGGCAGCAAACTTCCTGCAAACCTCGTAGACCTCGTCACCATCTACCAAGCTCTCAAAACCCACGACCACGCCTTGCCGCTCCTCCTCCTCATCTGCCTGCGGGTCATCCTCTTGTTGCTGCTCTCTTGGTGGCACCATCTTCCTCACGGGAAACCTCTCCAGAATGCGCTCTCCATAGTCGTGGATGTCAAAGTTGGGATGAAGGCTCTGCTCCTCGAGGATAGGCTCCAATTTGCTCTTCCACTGGCCAACCCGTTTGGAGAGTGAAGTCTCCACCGCGAAGGCCTCTGCGCTGGACAGGTAGTTCTCAATGTGTCGCCTGCAAAGGTCCTCATAGCTCTCGCAATGCTCTATACCTCCAGCAGATGCGGCAGAGTAGTTACTGCCCATCCAGTCGGTGCCTCCATCATCCAGGGCCATCGGAGGAGGTGCGCCATCACCGTTGGCGGACGAGAAAGAGGAATGCATGGGAAGCAATCCATCGTCCACGTCATCATCGTCATCATCATCAGCTGCTGTAGGGAAACCAAAGTCGTGGCCATAGTCATCAAATGGAACTGCATTGTCACCAGAAGAGGAAGCAGCAGCAGAGCTACTGCCGCCACTGGCAAGATTGTTGGAGGCCATGTAGTCTTGTTCTATCTGCTCGAACCGATCGAGACCGTCAACCAGTTCGACTTGTTGGTGAGCGGCGCTCATTTGCTGAATCTCTTCCTCCTCTTCCTCGTATCCATAAAAGATCTCTACGCCACCTTTCTTCTTCTTGTGCTTGCTCTCCCTGACTTGCTTCCTTGCGTTCAATCTCCGTTTCATTTCGAGGGCGTAAAGATATTTGAACTCGGGAAGATATGGTCCTCTTACGGACCGCAGAGAGCACACGTCTTCCTGTTCTTGCTCTTGTTCATCTTCCATCTTGTTGCTTTCCTCTGATGACGGTGGTGGTTTGTCTTTGCTTCCTCGTTTTCGTTTGGTGGAAGCAGAGGGACCTCCAAGGCTCTCTGGAAGTTTCCACGTCTTTCCTTTCTTCAGCGGTCTCTCCTGTAGCTCGTTCAAATGCGGGTTCAACGTTGCCCAATAATCAACCGGGTCTTCATGAACAGGTTCCTCATGCTCTTCCGTGATGCGCTCCTTTTCCATTAACTTTTTTCTAGTTGTTGTGGATGAGTCTTGCCCTTGTTGCTGCTGTTGCGCGTTTGTTGCGACAAAACCACCACCATCATTTTCCATTCTTTCTCTCAGTTGTGCCATCACAGTTGACCCTTCTCCTTCCTGCGCATTCTTGGCTGCTTCAGCACGTCGCTTTGCCTCCTCTTCATCAATCTCCTCATCGTCGTCAGTCAAATCTTCTTGCACATCGTCGTCATCGTCATCACCGATATGGCTTCTACGAAGTCCTCCTACCTCAAACTCAACGTTGGTGTGGTCTTTGTTGTGTTGTTGGTTTGTGCTGCTGCCGTTATTCTCCCAAATGCTGTTCTTGCCGCTCAGTTTGTCCTCGTCTTCTAACAGGAGAGCGCCCGAGGGATGCACCGCGCATGTATTCATCCTAAAGTCGGTTCTCCTAGTGCCATCGCTGACGCCTTCCTCGGCGCTGAGCGGCATCAAGGCCAGTGGCGCTCTGGTGAGAGCGTATTCTTTTAATCGGGTTTCCATGCGGCGATGTGGACTCTCCACCAAGTCGATGTTATCTGACTCTGCAGAGGAAAAACAAGTTTGCAAACGAGTAAGTAAACAGAATAAGAGAGCAGCGAGAAAAACAAAGAACGAACCTTCTATGTCGTCCAGAGTTAAAAACTCTGTTTCTTTCTCCTCGAACTCAGCAACATCCCTGTCGTTGCCTTCCTTATCCACCGAAGTCCTCTGTTTCTTTCTTTAACAACATAATCGTAGAGAAAGAAAGGGAGAGAGAGAGAGAGAGAGAGAGAGAGAGAGAGGGAGAGAGAGAGAGAGATGTAGAGAAACTTAGTCAAAAATTAATTGTTAAACGGAAGCGAGACAAACCTTTCAATCAGGAAATCAAGAGTTTGATAGAGCAAAAGGTACAAGTATTCCACTTTTTTGGAGTAGATGCAAGTAGAGCCTTGGATCAGCAACGCAGCTGCAAAGCGCGGAAGAAGAAACGAAAAAGAGGTAAGGAAACTAAATTGGCTATAAAAAAACAAAATAATAAAACCTTCTGCAAAGTTGAGCGT
>JAVKOQ010000741.1:0-14350 GCA_031835245.1 Balamuthia mandrillaris
CCTTTCTATTTTATTTTAGTCTTTTTTTTTTCTTCAGTCAAACCAATCGTCCTCTTCTTGCCGTTCCCTCTCATCGCCAGCCCCAACGTAGTCCGCTGCTCTCTGCTTGCCTGCCCTTCGCAGCGCGATACGCCCCGCTCCTCTGCCTCCCATGCTTCCCCCGTCTTCCTCGTCCACCTCCTCCTCCTGTGTCATGCGAATGGCTCCCTTCTTGGCCAGCCGCCGCGCCATGGCCGAGGTGGGAAAGTCATCCACGCCGCCCAACGAGTCAAAGCCCTCGATCCTGTCGCACGTCTCTCCGTTCTTTATGACGATGATGGTGGGCAGCATCCAGATGTTCAGCCGTTCCACCAGGAAGGGACTCTTCTCTGCGTCCAGCTTGATGAAACGTGCCTCCAAGTGGCGAGGAGCCAGCTCCGTCAAATGTTTATCTACGATTCCACATCTTTTTTTTTGTTCGTTAACATCATCGAAAAATCACGGATGAGCGGTGGATTTGTTGAGGAAGAAAAAAGTAGAGAGAAGAGAAAGCTTACCTCCAAGTTGTGGCGCGATAAAAGTGACAAATGACCACCTCGCTCTCTTTGGTGGCCGCGAAAAAACCAGGTTGATCGGGGACCTCCGAGTAGACGCCGTGCCCTTTGGCCTTCCACTCCTGCTTCTTCTGGGCCTGCCGCTTCATCTGCTGGAGGCGCCTCTCCCGCAGCGCCTCCAGGTCATCCTCGTCCAACCGCTCCAAGGCGTCCAGCTCCGAGTCCAGCCGCTCCTCCACCTCCTGCGCCGCCTTCAACAGCTGGCTCTCCACTACTTTTTGAATGGCTGCTGCGTTCATTTTTTTTTGTTCCTGTGGCGTCTTTCTTCTCTCTCCCCCTTCTCTTTCTCTCTCTCTGTCTCTCTGCCGAAAATGACTGCAAAAAAAAGCCCGCCAAAAACACTCTCTTCCCGCCAAAAAAATATATATTTCTGTAGACATGACACGAGGGGTGATGGGGCAACCTTTTGTCGACATTTCCGAGGAGCCTTTTCATCTAGAAACCAGAAATTTCCTCGGTCTTTTTATCTCGCCGAAAGCCCGAGGGAGAATTACTCATTGGTGGTTTCTCTTTGTTTGGGCAAACACGACTCTTTGTCACTCTTTTCCTTCCTTCGTTTATTTTTAAATAAAAAATTATTTTTTTTTTGTGGCAGTGTTGGTGCTTGTGTGTGGGTGTATGGGTGTTTGTTTTTTTCAGATCTTGTACTCATAGTTCTTGCCCTCCTCTCTTTCACAGTCTGAGACAACAGTGATAAACAAGAGGGGTAAGCGTTCTGATAAACAACAAAAAAAAAGAGTAGGGGAGGAGAGAGAGAGAGAATGAACGGTACCGGGAGGATAGCTCTTTCGCTTGTCTTGGTAGTACTGCACCCGGTAATCGCCCTCGCTTGCTTTGTTGTAGGTCACGTAGAGCACCCGCCGGGGCTCTTCCGAGAGGTTGGGGGCGGAGCGGTGCGGCACGAACGAGTCGAAAAAGACCAAGTCACCAGGGTTGGTCTCGGTGAGTATCCATGTCATCTTATCCACTTCCTCCTTGGGCACGGCCTCGAACTTGCCTCCCAACAGTCCTTCCTTGTGTCGGCCAGCCACTACCTCCAAAGCTCCTATTAGAGGGCAGTCAAAAAAAAAAGGGTTAGCGAGAAAACCCACAGAGTGAGGACAGAAAGTGGACTGCTAGCAGCCAAGCCGTTTGAAAAAAATGTGATAGAGAAAGAAAGAGGGTCGTTTTTTTTGACCAACGAACCATTGGCGGCAGTGGCCTTGTCGACGGTTACCAAGGCGGTGATGTGAAGGGTGTGTCCGTAGAGCCACCAGCCGGCGGCGTGGTCCTGGTGCGGCTCAAAGCCCTCGCCTCCAGGGTACTTAAAGTTGATCTTCTCCTTGTAGAGCAGGGCACGCTCGCCGAAGAGCTGGGAGACGAAGCCCAGGAAGCGAGGCGAGTTGAAGAGCTCCATGAACTCGGGGTGGTAGTCGAAAAAGTTCTCTATGCGGTGGAGCAGGCGGGAGCCGTCCTTCAGGGACTTGGAGAAGTACATCATCCACTTGCCGGGGGTCTCAGGCCAGTTGCCAACGTCGGTGGTCCATTGCACGATCTCCTTGACCTGCTCCTCCGTCCAGAGCTGCTCTCGTGGGATCACCAAGAAGCCGTCCCTGTCCCAAGCGGCCAGGTGCTCAGGCGTAAGCTTTTGAAGAAGCTGTTGCGGCTGTTCTTGCTGTTGGTCCATTTTTTGGGTATGTGTGTGTGTATGTGTGTGGCACTGCTTTCTGAAGAAAAGGGAAGGAGAGGCAGAGGGAGAGAGCGGGGAAAAGTGTGAAGTATTCGGGAGGAAGGAAGGTTGACAAAAAAAAAAAGGGACGAGGGAGGAAACGTTCTTGTTTGAAGCACTGAAGTGAACCAGTCGGGGACTATCCAGGTCGTTAAGGTAGTCCGATAACTGGCGATTTATCGTGCCCCGCTGTAAACCTCCTGCTCGAAAGATCGCCATAACCCGCCCATATTTGGAGAAAATATTCCTTCTGCTAGGGTGGGCGAAATTACTGGAAAATCGCCGATGACAACGGTGTGCCCTCCGTCCTCACCTTCGTTTGGCTGCCAAATGGACTTTGTTTTCCCTTTTCCTTGTCCCTCTGTTTGCGGATTATTTTCATTATTTTCCCGATCAATACCTTTTTTCGGATTCTCGTGCGTTCCTGGAATTATTTTAAGCAGTTCCCATTGGCCATAAGGTCTCAAACTGAAACTGGGGTAAAGGGTCAATAATGTCCAGGGAGGGGAAGATGCAAGCTGGCGCGGTTGGTGATAGACAAAACGGTCTAGCCTGCTATCTTCTCCGTGGTTCTGTTTTAAAAATGAAGTCGCGTATTAGTCCGAGTCAACCTTTTCACCCCACAGTTCGAAAAGCGGTTAACGAACGGAATGGGGTCCCCTCTGGTTGCTGTCGCAGTACTGACTGACTCGAGGGTGAAATGTAAGAGGAAAAAGCGGAAAGTGAAGAAGTCTCACATAGTTTGATTTCCACAAGTAGGTACATCGTAGACGATGACAAGAGGGTATCAATCGACCGCCACAAGGTGACGAACAAAAGAATAAGAAAACACACACACCAAGATTGTCCAAGAAAGTCCTCGTTCCTTCTGTCTCTTCACTTCCGAGACCTTAGTGACGTCATGTTGTTTCAAAAAGGAAATGTCATATATTACCAAAAAAGGAAATGATTTAGTCAGCAAACAAAAGACAGAAAGCAAAAAGATGAAAGACGAAGAAGAGGAGAACAGCGTCTCCTCTTCCTCTTCATTGTCGGCGATGGTCGCCACCATGGTGCTCATCCAGGCGGAAGACGAGCTCGTACTCCAACTGCCCCATCGCCTCTCTCTCCTGCAACAGGTGCTTCTGTCCCGCCCTTCTTCTCCTCCTCCCTCTTTTCTCCCTCTGTTAGCCTTTAAGACCTATTGGAACGTTGCTTCGCTGTGTGCGTGGGGCCAACCACTAGAGGGAGAACGAGCGGAAGAGGAGGGGGATGAGTCATGGTCGCTCCTGCGGAAGCAGGTCCAAGCGAGACAAGAGGAAGGGCTGAGGGTGGGACCCGCCCAGGAGGAGATCAGCAGCTGGACCTACTTCAAAGAGTTCTTCGTGGCCATGTGGAGGGTCAAAAGGGCGGCCGTGCTCATACACCACCACATGAAGAGCGGGTGGGCGCCTGCCGCTGTCGCGTCGGATGGGACTTTGGGGTTTTCTCTCGATGATATGCTGTTGGAGCGGCTTTGCTGGCTGAGAAACGCTGACCACGTACCTTTGCTTTCCTTGTTGCTCTCTCTCTCTCTCTCTCTCTCTCTCCTTGTTTTTTTCCTTCTTTCTTCCTTTCTTGTGGTTTCTAAATGCATCATATCACATACAACCAAGAACAGACGTTTGGCGAAAAGTTGCTGAAGGAATATCATCAAGGCAGCCCGCTGGTCTTCTTTTGCATAGCAGTAAGCTACTTGGAGCGTGCTCTCGGTGACCTGGGTTTGTTGTGTTGTGTTAGCGTCTATGTTCATTATTTTTTCATTTTGTTCTTGTTCTTCTTCTTTGTTCCTTGTTCCTTGTCCTTGTTCTTCTTCTTTGTTCTTTATTGAAACTGTTTATTAAAAACATAATAACAGTGTTTTGGAAAAGCCAAGGGCGGGAACGAGTACCACGACGATTGAACGATCTTCTTGTTCATCCTGTTCTTCTTGAAATATTCGGTCCCGATGTGGTATGCTTTCCGTCTTTCTTCTTTCTTGTCGTTCCTTTCTTTCTTTTCTTTATTTACTTGGTGCAGATATATTTGTTGAGAACAGTAATAGGTCCACCGAGTGGCATCAATCTTCGTAATGTATGTTGGCATGGATTTCTCTCCACACATGAGTTCCATGGGGCATGGTCCTCTCTTTTGCTTTGCCTCGTTTGCTCGCTTGGACATTTCCTTTCTAAACAACCATCTGGTTCTTCTTCTGCTTCTGCCGGTTCGAGCAAAGAAGCTGGAAAAGGAGGAGAAAGAAGAAACAAAGAAAACGGAGAAAACGAGGGTGGTAATGATGACGAAGAAAGCGAGATAGAATCGATGTTGTCAGCTTTTTGTAAATGGAGAAAACAAGTAGAAATAGATGGAGAAAGAAGAGAGGCAAGTAATAACGCAACCAAAGAAAAGAAAGGATTAGGAGGAACCAAGAAGCAACAAGCCAAGAAAGGCAGACTCGCTAAGTACCAGGGAGTGTTTCTTGGTCATCCTCGGCGCATGGAACGCATGGATAAAGTGTGGGATGATTCTATGATTGCTTTGGGCAGTCCTCGTGTTTCCTTGTTTGGTATTTCAGCTCTCTCTCTCTCTCTCTCTCTCTCTCTCTCTCTCTCTCTCTTCTCACTCCTCACTTGCTTTAGAACTCCCTGCTTGGCTTCCGCCTCTCTCTCTCCCTCTCCCTCTCCCTCTCCCTCTCCCTCTCCCTCTCCCTCTCCCTCTCCCTCTCCCTCTCCCTCTCCCTCTCCCTCTCCCTCTCCCTCTCCCTCTCCCTCTCCCTCTCCCTCTCCCTCTCCCTCTCCCTCTCCCTCTCCCTCTCCCTCTCCCTCTCCCTCTCCTCTCCCTCTCCCTCTCTTACTAATATTTTCTTGCTTTCGTTTCTTCTGACGAGTATCATAGGAATGCTTCCAAAGAGCGATTTGCTAGAACTCTATTCCTTATTCGAACGAAGCTGGTTTGTATTACCACAACGAGTAGATCTGTGGAAAGAGGCAACACAAGAATGGTTCGCTATACGGCAAGAGCAATGTAAAGATGATGAGGAGGATACAACTACTGAAGTGTCGGAGGAATTGCTACAACACAGACACCATCGCTGCCTCGTTTTGTTGCTGCCTCAATTGGAGCACGGCATTCGGCAAGTTTTTGTCCGTGTAAACAATTGTCCTGATCGTATTTTGACTGCAGGTTTTTTATAGTTTCTTTCGCTCGTTCTCTTCTCCTTCAACGTTCTAATCACATGATATTCAAACTGAAAAGAACCAGCAACACATTATACAACACTGGATTTACTGTTGAGTGAGAAGCTTGAAGACGGTCAGCCTAATCTTTTGTGTAATGAGTTTTGTGCTCCTCTCATGCATGCTCTGCTTGACTTGTTCGAACGAGCTGAAGGACCTCGTTTGAGAATCAAGGTCCATTTGCTGTTTGTTGTTTTTCTTGCTCCTGTTGTGGTTCTTCTATTTGTCTTACCCCCTCTATTACAGTTATCGCATGGAGTTGCTCACAGCTCCTCTCTAAGCAAGCATCTTACTGATTTTCTCTTCACCATCTCTCTCGCTCTTTGTTTCAAATATCTTTCCCCACCTCCTCTTTCTTCTTCTGTTTCTTCTTCTGTTTCTTCTTCTTCTTCTTCTTGTTCTTCTTCTTCTTCTTCTTCTTCTTCTTCTTCTTCTTTGAAGGAGAAGATGAATGAGCATTCTCCACTTGCTGAGAAATGTTTATGGTGGATAGAAAAACGGTCGTACATCTCTTTTTTTCATCCAGTCAGTTTTCTTCACAGAAAGACACTTCAATGTCGCGAAGCATGGATCTCCCTCAATCGACTCGTCGAATATGATGTGCAAGTCTTTCGAATCGAACAAAAACAAAGAGAAGATGAACACAAGAAACAACGACAACGAAGAGCAGAACCGAACGAAACGAAGCAAGACGGAACCCAGAAGATAGAAAAAAAGAAGGAAGAAAAAAAAGAAGAAGATGAAGAGATAATGTCAGATAGGGTGAATGCAATTATAGAAGAAGCAAAGAGTTACTTGCAAACTCGTTTTGGCGTTACTCCTCTTCTCCATCATCACGACAACCGAAAGAACAACAAAGAAAAGGAAGAGAAAGACGAAGAAGACGAAGCAGCGCATAGTGGGCTTGCACTATTGCCCAGAAAAGTCCATCCCTCCAAGTATGAGCTCTGCGTCATTCACCTATTGCACGAGATCGTATCCGATTGTATCTCTATCATCTCTCAAGTACGTCATTTCTCTCTCTCTTGTTCTGTTTTCATTTTGCCAGTTGTTGTTAAACAAAAACAAACCGCATTACAGATCGAAGCAAGTTACAGGGAGTTGTCCGACTTGGCAATGCATCACAAAGCCAACAACAGCCAACGCAGAGTCTTTGCCAAGCTGCAGCAATATCTTCCGTTCTTCTCCCAACAAATGATCCCGCTTTTCCTCACCATCATCGAGGAGACGGCGTTTCGTCTGTTTGATGCAGCCGCAGCGAAAGAAGACCGACGCAAAACGGAGGAAGCAACCAAAGAGGAAAGCCAGAAGAACCACAGCAACAGCGGTGATGACTTTTCAAAGGAACTGTTTGACTTTGTGGGTCGCACGCTGACGAGCATGAACGAGAACCAATGGGTATCTTTATCTCTCTTCCTTTCTCTTTCATTGTTTGCTCTTTCTTTAGCGCTCGGCTCTTTTCTCACCCCACTCCAACAACAACAACAACAAGGTGAAAGCCAAACAATTGGTGTTATGTTGGGTGGGCCAAGCCACTGCGGAGGACTCTTCTTTCTTCAACCTCATCAGCAACCGGGAGCGCCTCAAGTTCTGGAACAATGCTCAGCACCGTCTTTCTTTCCCTTCTGCCTCTTCTTCCTAGCTGTAAACAAGTATCAAAAGAAAAAAATATATCCCCCTTTTTTTTCTACACTCAAAAATATCTTTCTTCTCCATCTTTCTCCGTCGCTGTCTCTGTCTCTCTCTCTTCTTTAACAAGCACAACCACCCTCTTCCACTGCTGTGCTTCCAGAAAGATCAACGCCCCGTCCGCCGGTCCCTCGTCCTGCACCAGATCCCGCTCCAGCCCCAGATCCCGCTCCGGCTCCCGCCCCGTTGTTTGGCTTCATGGTCTTCTTGATCTCGCGGGCCATGGTCTCAAAGGCCTTCTCCACGTTGGTGTTGGCCTTGGCCGAGGTCTCCACAAAGTTCATGCCGAGCTCCTCGGCGAGGGCCCGACCGCGCTTCTCCTCCACCACTCGCTTGGTCTCCAGATCGCACTTGGTGCCGACCAGCAGCTTGGTCACGTTGTCGCTGGCATACTTCTCAATCTCCCCGATCCAGGTCTTGACGTGGCTGAAGGAGGCCTCGTCCGTCACGTCATAGGCTATGATGATGCCGTGTGCGCCTCTGTAGTAGCTGCTTGTGATAGTTCTGTTTTTTTTTTTGATTTGTTGATCGTTGATGATTAGATTTGTTTGTTTGTTTGTTTGGAGACAAAACATCAAACCAACATAAAAAACAAATCTAAACGACAATGAAAAGGGGGAAAACAAGAGAATGAGAGAACAAGAGAATGAGAGAGAGAGAAGAGAGAACAACAAATTCCAAACAAGAAAAAAGAAACATACTTGAACTTCTCCTGACCGGCTGTGTCCCACACCTGAAGCTTCACCACTTTGCCGTCCAGCTCAATGGTTCTGATCTTAAAGTCCACCCCAATGGTGCTGATAAACGTGTCCGAGTAGTCGTCGTCCGCAAAACGCAGCAGCAGCGCCGACTTGCCCACGCCCGAGTCGCCGATCAACAGGATTTTGAAGAGGTAGTCATAGTCCACGGACGCCATCTTTTTTTTAAAAAAAAATTTTGCTGCTTGCTACTCACAAAAATCTTTAAAAAAAATAAATAGAAAAACAGACGTTGGCTTCTCTCTCTCTCTCTCAGTTCTCCTCTGCAACAAAAAGAGGCCGCGCTACTTTTTTCCTTTGGCTTTTTCCTTTGCTTTCAAAGGAAAGCAAGGCCGAATCCTGACGATTCCAACGAAGGGGGGGAACCCTCATTCGAAATTGTGTCGACGTGATATCACGGTATTCGTGACGTCACGCCTGCCCGTAGGCTCGGAGAATTTGTTCTTTTTTTCTCTCCGATGGATAACGACGTTTTTTCTTTATAAGGCAGGGATGACGTCGGGTTGCATCGGGGATATCCCTTCGAAAAAGAAACCGATTTGCTTTGTGTTCCGTTTTTTTTTTTGCCGATGGAGTAATGCGTGAGACGCCTCCATCCTCCTCCTAGTATTGGAAGCAACCAAGTGCGAGAGCAAAAGAGAGAGAGAAAGAGAGACTGAGGGTATAATTACTCAAACAAACAAACAAGCAAACATGGAGCAAACCCTATCTCGTGTGTGCGTTGTTGTAGGGGCAGGTCCTGGCCTTGGTCGTGCTGCAGCGCAGAGGTAAGACCCGAGTTTCGAGTTCATTGCTCTTGCTCCTTTTCCCTGAGCTGCTTCCTTGCCAAAAAGATTTGCAAAACAAGGCTTCTCGGTGGCGCTGCTTGCTCGCTCCAAGGAAAAGCTAGAGTCTGTCGCGGAGAGCATCAGCCAACAAGGAGGGCTGCCAAGAGAATCCCTGCTGTGCGTGCCCACCAACGCAACCGACCCTCAGGCCATGGAGCAGAGCTTCAAGACGGTTGTGGAGAGGCTGGGACACCCCGAGGTCATGATCTATAACGCCGGTTCCTACAAGCGAGGAGGCATTCTTGATATATCTCCAGAAACTTTTGAGGTAAATCACACTTTCCATCCTTTCCTCTCTGGTTTCTCACGTTCTTCCTTCTCATCTGTTCTCTTCTTGTCACTATTCCATCCTAACCGTGTTTGCCCTCTACTGCTATCTCTCCTTCCCCCTCATTCTTGGTCTCTTTGTTACCGGGCACGAAAAGCAATGTTGGAAGAGCAATTGTTTTGGAGGTTTCCTGGCGGCGCAACAGGTACTGCCTCACATGCTTGAACAAAAACGAGGCACAATAATCTTCACGGGAGCCACTGCCTCATTACGTGGTTCTGCCAACTTTTCCTGTTTGGTTTGTTTCTACAGCTGTTCTCACTCGTTCTCTCTTGTCATATTAACATTTCCCAAAATCAAACGAACAAACCGTACAGTCGGTTGGAAAGATGGGGTTGAGGTCGCTGGCTCAGTCCATGGCAAGAGAGTATGGTCCAAAAGGCGTTCATGTGGCTCACGTCATTATCGATGGGCAGATTGATAACGAATACCAAGTTGGGGTAAGGAATACACAACACCATTCTCACTAGCTATAACATTTTTTACTTCGTCCAGGCGCAACCAGATCGTCCTCGCGACTCCTTCTTGAGCTCTACAACAGCTGGACTGAATATCGATTTTATCTCTATTGCCAACACCAGACCACTTGGACCCATGAGCTGGACCTAAGACCATACTCGGAAAAGTTCTGAAAACAAGCGACAAACTGCCACTGTCCCTGCAAGCTTGTGGAGGAAAAGGATTGCACCATAAACCAGGGCACACACTCTTCTCAAGCTGTACAAAATCTCTGCACCAATTGTTAAACGGATGCCTTAAAATTTTACCAAAAAAATCGAAATATCCCGGTTCGGGATATAATTAAATCCACGAAAATTCGTCCGATTTTTGAGGTGGATCTCCTCCACGAGGGAGAATAATTACCAGGAAAAATTATTTTGGCTTCACCCAAAAAAAAAAAACCAACTCTGTCCCCCTGTGGTTCTCTGCTCTCAGGTGCTTCCGCGCTGTTGCTTCCGCGGAAATCAACAACACCCAAAAAAAAAAAACTGAGCGCCACAGAGCTTCTGGCTCTTCAATTAGCCCCCGTTCTTGTTCATTTCTCCACTTTTTTTTTGGTTCTCCCAGCCTGACGTCATCCCTGCCTTATAAAGAAAAAACATTTCAATCTCTTATCCTTTTTTTGCCCTATTATCCCGTATATGGCAATTTTCGTTTGGAAAGTTTGAAAAAACCCCTCAAAGAGTAAATAAAAAAAAGTAGCGAACAACAAAAGAGACAAGAAGAGGAAAGAGAGAGAGGAGGCGGTCCCTAGGCGTAGCGGCAGAGAAAAAACGAAGCAGAGAGAGGACACCACCCACCCCCGTTGCGTTTTTTTCGGTTCGGAAAGGTCGGTGGAAACGGAGGAGCTTGAGCTGTCCAAATAACCAGAGTTGAAAGCCCGTGGGGGAACAAAACGAACGATCAAAGACAGCGTGAGAAAGGAGAGCCTTGATTTTTTTCCCCCAAAAGACTCGCTCTTCGTCGTCTTCTTCTCCTCCCTCCTCCTCCTGCGTCTTCGTGCTTCTTCCTCGCGCCAACACAACGAACAACCCACTCGAGGTGGACAAAAAAATGCAGCATTAAATTCTCTTCTACATCAACGTAGCAAACAATCCCCCAAAAAAAATCTTTCAACTTTTTCCCCTTTTCCTCTCACTTTCCATCCGTCTTCAAAAATTCTTCTTCTGAGTTCTTAAGCTCTCCGCATCCACCAGCAAGTCTCCGATTAGAGGAGGATTTTTTTTAACCGACGCGGATAACAAACAGATCTCAGCCTCATCTCCACTCTATTCCTTCTTATTTATTTTCTGCTTCTTTCCTCGTTTCTTCCTTACTTTTACATTCTTCCGTTCACTCTACTCCTTTCTTGTCGTTATTTTTTCCTTCTTCTTCTCTTCTTCGTCCTCAATCTACATTCTGCGACCCCTTTGACCTTTAAAAAAAGCAATCGATCGAAACCAAAAAAAAAACATCAAAAAAAAAGACAAAAAAAGACAAAAAAATGGCCAGTTTATTTGAACTTCAACACTCGACGACCTCTCTTCATCATCATCAGCCCTTCTCTGGTGGTGGTAGCGGTGGCAGCTTGTACGGCTTGTCAGGAAGCTATGGAGCAATAGGAGGAGCAGCTGCAGGCGGAAGAGGAGTGGGAGGATCTGGTGCCTTTGTGCGGAACTCCACTGCTTCTTCTCAGCTGCTCCTACAGCAGCAGCAGCAACAACAACAACACTCTGCTCCAATGCAGGCTCCTCTTCATTCTCAAACAAAGCTTCACCAACAACACGAGTTGCAACAACGCACCCAAAACCACCACCAACCTTACTACGGATCCTACTCTGCTGTCGGTGCTGCCGCAGACCCCGCCGCCAATAATAACAACCACGGTAGCGGGCACCAACAGCAGCACTCACACGGTCATTCTTCTACTCTAGCTTCTTCTCTGTATCAACAACAGTCAACAGCCCAGTATCCGCTGAACAAGAAGAGCAACAGCACTGGCAGTTACTTCAATGGCCGTTGGAACAAGGAAGAGGGAGAGTCTGTGAAGAGGAGCGAATACAACCTCTTCCCTTACTCAGCCTACTGTCCGGTGCTTTCTCCTATTCAACAGCAGCAACTGCTGCAGCAACAAGCACCACAACAACCGTACAGCTGCCTTGCCTCCTCCTATCATCAACAACCTCCTCAACACCACCACTACCTCTCCGCCAGCAGCTCCCAACAGCAGCTTCCCCCTTTTCCTTACTTCTTTGCTCAACCATCTCTCCTCTCCGCCTTTTACGCTCTGCCCGACTCCTCTTCCTCCTCTCTCTTCTCCTCGTCGTGTGTGGCGTCTGCTACGACCAATCCCTCTTCCTGTTCGGCTCCTCCGCATCATCAGTCTGCATCTGGCCATCTCTCGATGTATGTTGGCGGCTTTCCATCTTCATCGTCATCATCGGCAATCAGGGATGAGATGACAAGCGCTGCTGCAGAGATGGATGGCGTGCAGAGGAGTAGTTGCTCTTCCTACTTTGCGGATTCTAGTGATAGCCGTCAATCGTTGGCCTCGTTCCATCCTCATCGGCAGCAACAGCAACAGCCGCCCATGCCGCCAACAAGAACAACAGCGAACCTCTCGCGCACTCGAAGCCTAGAGTTTGTGACTTCTCACAACAACAGCAATAGCAACGAGAGCGGTGGCTACCACCAACGCACCTATGATGCTGCGTACTATTGTAACGATGATAGTGATGACAACGTTCAGCACGTTGGCTCCCATGTTCATCCTCATCAGCGACAACTCGTACCCGCTACAGCCCCTTCCGCTTCGCGCGGCGATATTACGATGAAACCACAACAGCAACACCTGGCTTCGTCAAGGCCACTCGCTGCCAACAAACCACTGTTTAGCGACAGTGGTAATGGAGCTGAGTCTTCTTTGGGGTACATGATGACGACAGCGGGCCTGTTACAGGTCATGCAAAAGAGCGCGTTGGCGGTGGCAACGGGTGGAGTTGGAGTCCATCCTGCTTCTTTCTTGTCATCATCTTCTCAACCAGAAAGCAACACGTATTTCAGCAGTTGTGATGACTTTGACAACAACGGCGCCTTTGTCGCTGCTTCTTTGCAACAACAACAGCAAGGACAACATCAGCACAGAGGAGGAGCCCCTCCTCAGCAATCGCTTTACCACTTCTCTCACGAGGAAACGTTTGCACCGATGTTTGGCCCGTTGGCAGTAGGAGGAAGAGGAGGAGCGATGGAAATGGCGACGAGCAGTAACGAAGAGGAGGCCGTTGCTACTTTCTACAATCCTTACTCGGACCTTATGATGACGTCTTTACAACTACCGACTCATCCTCATCACCAGCAGCAAGCTAGAGGAGAGGCCTGTTCTTCCACTTCTTCCTCTTCTTCGTTGGCTCGCAGTCGTCGTCACTCCGCCTACAATGACAATAGCGATGACGAGGGTTGTGCCATGCTCCTTGCCTTCGAAGACCTTCAGCAACATCAGCTGTCCCTCTATGGCAGCAACGCAGGCGCGATGGCGGCACCGATTCCTTCTGACCAGCAATCGATGCACCCTTACTTCCCTGATCATCCAGCTTCTGCTTATGCTCAACTGCCACCTCTTTCGCTGTCATCATCACAACAGCAACCAAGTCTTCATCATCCTCATCAATTGCAAAGAGGAGGGACAGTGGTAGTAGCTACAGGAGGAGCGATAGGAGGCGATCATCACTATGGTGCTGCGCATCCTTACAGGGTCTCTCCTTCTCCTTCCCCCTCTCCTTTGGGCAAGAGTCTTTACAGTTCACCGAGGGCGGAGCAAGAAATACTTCGCCTCCTACAGGATATCACCACGATGGCGAGGAGAAACTGGTTCTATTCCTCTCCTCTTCCGTCTTCCAACAACCACAAGAAGAAGCAACAGAAGCGATCTATTGCGCACTCTTCACCTTCTTCTTTCTTCTCCTCCTCCCCTTGCAACAACGACCTCCACTATGTTGCCGGTGGTTCTGGAGAGAGACATCTTCGCAGTTGTAGCGAGAGCGGAAGAGCACGTTCTGCCCCTTGCCTAGCTCGCTCTGCTCCTGCTGCTCATCAACAACAATATCAGCACTTTCTTCAAGAAGAGGATGACGCTTCTGTCTGTTATTGTTGTGGAGATTCTATCTGTTGGATTCCTTCTCAACAGCAACCTCAATCCTCCTTTTGTGCTTCTTGCTCTTCTCGCGCTTCTTCTCCCTCTTCTGCATTCATTGACGCCATCGAACAACATGAAGCCGGAGAAGATCAACTCGACGACCAACTCGAAGAAGTTTCTGGTCCTTCTCTGGAGGAACAAATCCGAGTGCCACTCGAAGTGCTCTACGTCTTCCTCTGCTCCTGGAAGATGAAGCACTTTTTGCTGCCCTCCATGATCTATGTGGAGCGATACATCCGCAGCGTTGGCAAGTTGGACGCGGAGCACATCTTTGAAGTCTTCCTCACCAGTATCATCCTCACCGTCAAGTACTGGTGCGATGAGAGTGTGAGTACCGTCACCTACTCCAAGATCTTCAACGTTCCCAAGAGCTATATCGTCCAAAACGAGGCTAACTTCTTGGCCGCCATTGACTTTCGCTTTGGATTGACCACTGAGGACATATTGGAGTTTAAGGCTCGTTTGAAGAGCCAACTACCTCTGCAATCATCGACGTCTTCGTCTTCATCTTCTTCATCATCTTCATCTTCTTCTTTTTATGC